>JASTWR010000955.1:0-67358 GCA_030770355.1 Harpagoxenus sublaevis | reverse complement strand
TTTATTTTATAAATAATATGTAATAATAATTTGTGAAAAGAGTTGAAGTTTTTATATTCTTCATTTAATGATATGTTAAAGAAGTATAAATTTCTCAAGCTATTGCAGAAAAAAGGATAGGCCACGTATTCATACAAGTTCCTATCGCATGTCTTAAAGAGTTTGAAGATACGTATAAAAAATTTGGAAACTTCTATTTCTTTTGTATAAACTGATTCTACACATCATTTGGTATGTAAATATGTGAGTATAATAATTGAGAAGTGAGTACTTTTCTCAGAAATTCATATATTTCTATTTTTTTCATTCTTTCACTTTATGTAAAACTTTTTGTAGAGTGTATACATTTATGCACAAAATTTATTTATTTTAATCAAATTAAATTTCTTAATCGACGAAGCTGGCACTCCTGACGGTCACAATCGTCAGGATACTATAAGTAGACCGAGAATCCGGTCCTTCTATCAAAAACGCTTAAATTTAAGCACCTTAAATTTAAGATGGAAAAATTCCTCTCCTTCCCTAATTAAATCGATATCGATTTAATATTAAAGTATCACTGTAAAAACTTATTGCGAACGTTATTATTACCCCAGCCAGGGTTCGAACCTGGAATCTCCCGCATTCCGTTCGGGCGTCTTAACCAATTCGACTACCAGGGCATGCTGGTAATATTTATCGCAATAGCACATCTAAACAATCATAAGATGGAACACCGATATTTACGTCGACGGTGAATATTCAAACCCGATGAGATACATTAACTTTGCCAGTGTATAAATAATCAAATTAAATTTCTTAATCGACGAAGCTGGCACTCCTAACGGTCAACAATCGTCAGGATACTATAAGTAGACCGAGAATCCGGTCCTTCTATCGAAACCGCTTAAATTTAAGCACTATTGCGATAAATATTACCACATGCCCTGGTAGTCGAATTGGTTAAGACGCCCGAACGGAATGCGGGAGATTCCAGGTTCGAACCCTGGCTGGGGTAATATTTTTTCGCAATAAGTTTTTACAGTGATTTTAATATTAAATCGATATCGATTTAATTAAGGAAGGGAGAGGGAATTTTTCCATCTTAATTTAAGGTGCTTAAATTTAAGCGTTTCGATGAAGGACCGGATTCTCGGTCTACTTATAGTATCCTGACGATTGTGACCGTCAGGAGTGCCAGCTTCGTCGATTAAGAAATTTAATTTGATTATTTATACTGGCAAAGTTAATGTATCTCATCGTGTTTGAATATTCACCGTCGACGTAAATATCGGTGTTCCATCTTATGATTGTTTAGATGTGCTATTGCGATAAATATTACCACATGCCCTGGTAGTCGAATTGGTTAAGACGCCCGAACGGAATGCGGGAGATTCCAGGTTCGAACCCTGGCTGGGGTAATATTTTTCGCAATAAGTTTTTACAGTGATTTTAATATTAAATCGATATCGATTTAATTAGGGAAGGGAGAGGGAATTTTTCCATCTTAATTTAAGGTGCTTAAATTTAAGCGTTTCGATAGAAGGACCGGATTCTCGGTCTACTTATAGTATCCTGACGATTGTGACCGTCAGGAGTGCGAGCTTCGTCGATTAAGAAATTTAATTTGATTATTTATACACTGGCAAGTTAATGTATCTTATCGTGTTTGAATATTCACCGTCGACGTAAATATCGGTGTTCCATCTTATGATTGTTTAGATGTGCTATTGCGATAAATATTACCACATGCCCTGGTAGTCGAATTGGTTAAGACGCCCCCGAACGGAATGCGGGAGATTCCAGGTTCGAACCCTGGCTGGGGTAATATTTTTCGCAATAAGTTTTTACAGTGATTTTAATATTAAATCGATATCGATTTAATTAGGGAAGGGAGAGGGAATTTTTCCATCTTAATTTAAGGTGCTTAAATTTAAGCGTTTCGATAGAAGGACCGGATTCTCGGTCTACTTATAGTATCCTGACGATTGTGACCGTCAGGAGTGCCAGCTTCGTCGATTAAGAAATTTAATTTGATTATTTATACACTGGCAAAGTTAATGTATCTCATCGTGTTTGTTTATTTATTTTAATTTAATGCTCAGTGTTTTTAAAATAAAATGCGAATTAAATTGTATATACATATAATTAAAAAGAGTAATTTTCTAAGTATTAGAGATATTACTTTTTGAAAAAGTCGGTTTATATTTTCTTGATTCAACTATTACCGTTTATTTTTGTAGAAAAGATACTCATAAATTCAAACAACAAGATATTATCCACAACCTTTTACTTGATATTAACCATTGCCTTTTACTTGATATAAATTATTAATTCCTACTTATATGCTTCTTAATTCATCTTTGTTTACGCTTATATACTATTAAATAATAGACAATTTCCATTTTCAGTTGATGTAATTTTCTGATCACTTTACTCTTTTCAGAATATTTTGTATATTTCTGTTTTTTTTTTTTCTTCCACTTTATGTAAAATTTTATGTAAAAAATGCATTTATACACAAAGTTGTACATTTCAATTTAATACTCAATGCATCAAAATAAAATGTGAAATATCTTGTATCCAACGTAATCACTCCTTAATTATACTCTCACATATTTATATACTAAATAACGTGTAGAAACAGTTTACACAATGAAAAATATAAGTTTCCAATTTTTTATATTAGTATTTTCAAATTTTTTAAGACATGCAGATAGGAAATTTGCAAAATACATGGCCCATCTTTTTTTGCAATAACTTGAGACAATTATACTTTTTTAATTTGTGCAGAGCAGGTCAAAGGTGCTACTTACACCATAACTTTTCTTTTTTCCTCTGTAATATATTTTTATAGAATATTGTGTAATAAAGAACACGAATACCTTCGTGGTCGACTACATGGTTCTATAGTTCCACATAGTTCATTTTTATAGATATCTACATTTTTCAATGTTTTACATTTCGATTTTCAAATTTCACTTCTCTTTTAAATCCATTATACTATTGCATTAGAAAAATTTTGTTATACTATTTATCGCATTATTTCTTATTAATAGAAAACCCTTACAATGAACACGGAAACATGCCTGAGCGGAGTAAGTATTGATATGACAAAGTTACCCAAAATTGGTTTTACCTAGAATTGATCGACAGCTGCAGACAAATGGACGGCAAGCATTACCAAAGCTGGATAATTTAAACTATCAAGTTTAATACCAACCCTCTTGTATTTTTGTACCCTGTGGTCATTTTGCCTGTTGCATTCAATGCAACGTTTGGAACGTTATCGATGTCCGGTATGCGATACTATACTTATTGAAAGCGTCTTAGAGTTAGAAAACCGTAAAAAGCTGTCTGTTTCAAGCAATTTTTTGTTGTAAAGGCAGGCTGCAATCTGAAAATTTTAGCATAAGAAAGCATTTTTGTATATTGGTATTGTTTGTATTGATATTCATATTTTGCAATTATACTTATATAATTCAGTTTCGTCCGTCATTATAAGCACAGTTATGTATTGTGGCGGTGTCTACATGAGTTAAACTTACGTATATGTAATTATTCTTGTCAAATAGTGACTACAGAAAACGACAGCTAATGATATAAATGTGAATTTGTTTTTAGTGCGAGAAATATGCAGAATTTTTGTTTCAAATTATTTCTATTTTGCTGTAAATTAGTTCAGAGCGGAAGACATTTTTTTCATCTTCTCTTATTTTGTTTTTATGTCGATAAAGCGCCTTTTGAAATGTATATGAAGATTATAGTTCCTAAAGTTATTTATGCGTAATATATATGTACTTTATTGTAATTAAATATGTAGATTTTACCTTGTGTGCAAGAGATATATGACCAAAGATATATTTCATAGTCTTTCTCTATATACATATATATGTATATATATATACGTATAATGCACTGCCATGTAGTATTATTTTATAACGTTTTGCCATATAGATTTAAGATGATACGCACATTTTATAAAAGTATTTAATAAAGATATAAATTTGTAAAGCAACAAACAAAAAACGTGTTTCAATAAGAAAACATTATCATAATTTTACAATTATTATAGACTACATTTACACAGCGGCTTATAATCCAGTTTAACATCTATCGTACATCATCCGATCGAAAGTTCTTCTTTTTTTGATCATAATGATTATTTCAATACGAGTCTAGTTTATATTCAAAACATTTAAATCAATCTCTTTTAATACACATATACTAGAAATTAGAGAAATTCTTAAATCTTAATGGTTTTTTCTTTTCTTTATTATGTAAATGATTACAAATATAGTGCCTACTACGATTATAGTTATGGTCGCAGAACCTACGGGATATACAATATTCTTGTTTGCAACAATGCTTGGTTGAGTTTCGGTTAATGTTATTCAAAATGTTACATTCGACAGGATGTGACGTTGTTTACGGTTTTCTATATATCTAGGCGCTCTTACAAAAAGTTGCACCTCGCTTGGTGCATTCCCTTGAGCCTTTCTTCTTTGCTGACTCATTTTTCCGGCCGCGGGAGTATAAGCTTCTTCTTCCGGATCAAATACGCTACTGTCGTATGACGTTAGGGAGAACTCTCCTCTTCCGGAGTTATCGCTCTGTGTATTGGCCGATGTATCTGAACGTGCGTCACTTATTGTCGGGTGCAGTCTGAGTACGTCACTTGCGTCCTCGTTATTATTATTGTTTTCGTTATTGGGGTTATCTCGGGGACCGTTATTATTTCTGGGTAAAAGACTATCGTCTAGGAAAGCAAATTCGCGCTCTAGTACGACGTTCGGGTGTAAGTCTAATACCGGCGAATCTTCATCCGAGTATTCTAAGCTACGTCGGACGTTTTCTGCTATGTCGCGAACGGCTTCCTCTACGATTCGTACGGGGCCTATAGGGCTGACTCTAGGTGTTCGGCGCGCTGGCGCACTTTCGGCTCTATGTAACCACGACAGATTGCGGGCGGGGCTATCTCGCGTTTCACCGTCCGACATCTACCGTACTATAAGCTCTAATTCGCTCGGCGGGACGTGTTTCCGTCCTCTAACATTTATCGCTTTATAACGCTTTACAATTTTTTATTGCGACTTACATTAGTAGTCGCATGTTGTGTGTCGCTGCGCTGGTCGTTGACCGCTGCTTCGTTGTCTGGCTGCTTGGCTGCTTGTCTGCTTGGCTGGCGAGTCACCGTGTGGTAGGTCGGCGCCTTCTCCGGTGTCGTTGATAACACTCGTGGGCTGCTACCGGGTGCTTCCTTCGCTCTGGATCAGGATTCGGTCGCTCCTCTTAGGGTTGCTTCACCGCTTTCTCACGATCCGCTCTTTTGCAGACGAACACTCTCGATCTGGCCTCTCCTCCAAGGTGACGGAATCCCACCGCTGCCACCAAATTGTCGTGCCGTAACCGGGAGTTGGTGCTCGGGGTCGGCACAGGATTCGAAGATTCCGGTTTGGAGGAAGATGAGCACGGCGGGGTGTTCACAAAACGACACTTTGTTATTTTTTACAAATAACTTTAATTAAAAGCTTGATTTGACAACTTATATCGGTCTTGATTTCTTTATCTAACTCCCGAGTTTATTCTGAGGTCGATTATTATAAACTGTGTCCGCACGTTTGTTACAATTATTGACGACCGACTGCCCGCGCGATCTTCCGAATCGGCGGTATTTATATTCTCGGAACGACGTTCTGTTGCTAACTCGGGGGCTCCCGAGTTAGCGTTGACTTCTCGTTGTCAGCGCTCTGTGCTGACCTTCGCATCAGCGTTTTCGGTAGACCTGGAGTCGGCCGCTCCGGGTTCCGGTGTCGGTTTGCATCGGATGATCGTCGTCCGATGCAATCGTCAGGTTTTTTGGCGGATTTCACATTCGACTTCCGTTGCTAGGTTCGGATTATTTATAGGTTACATAATTAATACTTATTGCGTTGTGCGCTCACAACAGGAATCATGACACCTCAGACATGAGAGCTCGATGCAGAAAATACACATATACTAGAAATTGGAGGGATCACGACACCTCAGATATGAGGGCTCGATGCAGAAGAAGATCAAAAAAGGGTATCCATATTTAAATAATCGTTACGATTAAAAAAAAAGACAATTTTGGATTGAATAGTATACGGTAATTATTAAATCGGATTATTAGCCGCCGTGTATACGACACTTTGTATTTCTATTGTATTTATTAGTGTTTTATTACGAGAATAAACTTTTAATTCTATATCATATATTGTATATTTAGTACACAATGTTGCTTTTTGTAGATTCTTGTTTTGATTGCTTGTAATGGACAATAAATGACATTGTACAAACACGCTTTGAAAGTAAAGGATTAATTCCCCCAAAAGTCAGAAAGATAAAAGATGATCGTTGATGTTATCACAACATTTCACAGGATTCTAATAGCGGAGAAAATTACAATCAACTCTCGCTTAAAGAATCTCGTGTTTTGTTAATGAATTCTTTTCTAGTGCTCGATAGGAGGCCTGCTGTGCAAATTACTATAGATGCGTCAGATATGCGGCTCTCAGTTCTGTTATATCTGAAATAGGCGTTTGAAAATGTTATTAAATAGTATAATATATTAGAGGTTCATATACAGAATAACTTTATTAGAAATTTCGTCAAATCTCATGAGCATATATATATTATAGTATACGTACGTATAGTTTATTAAATAGGAAGTTACCTGAAGGAGACACAGCAATTTGCATTGTAAATGACTTCTTTCACAGCACTGATGGAGATATTGCCCAAAACACCATAATATGCTATCGATAACAAAGATATGGAAATCTGATTCATCACTGAAAATAAGAAATCTGTTCTTGGAATATTGCTAGGAATGTCATTTTAAACTGCATTTTTGTCTTATTACGAAATATATAAATACACAATACTTACTAAGATTGTAATGTTTCGAAAAGAAGCTCAAAGAAGCATATTTCTGAAATAAAAATAAATTACGAGAGGTTAGGAAATCTGTCAAAACAACTGTGTGCCAGGCAAAGATACGGAATGGTATAATATAATTATTAATTATTTACGGACTATACACACCATGTAAAAAGTAGAAATATTCTTAGTACACTTTTTTCTTTCCACGAAGTTGCTGCGCTCCAAAGTGTTATAATCATAAGCGACCACAGCAAATTCGTCAGCAAGAGATCGTAGTTGTAACAACTTGGAGCGTAATAACTAATTTATTGGAAAATCTAATTATTTTGTAGATGAACATGTTTGTGCGTTTTATTGGTACGTTGCTATCCGTCAATAATTAATAATTACATTACATTATTATTCATTTTTGCCTTGCACACCATTGCCATTTCTTTCGCATTTAGATATATATACGCTTGATCGAACTGTGTGCGAAAGAACTGTGCGCGAAAGAACTGTGCGTGATTGAACGGTGCGCGAAAGAACTGTGCGCGGAAGAACGGTGCGCGAAAGAACGGTGCGCGAAAGAACTGTGCGCGATTGAACGGTGCGCGAAAGAACTGTGCGCGATTGAACGGTGCGCGAAAGAACAGTGCGCGATTGAACGGTGCGCGAAAGAACTGTGCGCGATTGAACGGTGCGCGAAAGAACAGTGCGCGATTGAACGGTGCGCGAAAGAACTGTGCGCGATTGAACGGTGCGCGAAAGAACTGTGCGCGAAAGAACTGTGCGCGAAAGAAATGTGCGCGATTGAACGGTGCGCGAAAGAACGGTGCGCAATTGAACGGTGCGCGAAAGAACTGTGCGCGATTGAACTGTGCGCGAAAGAACTGTGTCCAATGTAACATACGTTTATTTACAAAATAAAGTTAATAACAAATTTTAAAAAATTTAATTATATAAATTTATGTAAAATTTTGAAAAATTATATAAAAATATATGTGTCCAAAGCAACGGTGTCCAATTAAACGGTGCGCAAATGAAGTGTGTCCAAACGAACTGTGTGCAATTGAAACGTGTCCAATCGAACGGTGCGCAACTTTATGTGTCTAATAGCACGGTGTGCAATTGCAACGTGTCCAATTGTACTGTGCGCCAGTGAACCTCTCCCCTTAATAACTGTTAGTTTTTTACAAACTACTATTTGTAAAAGACTACTGAAGATTATTTATTTAAAAGTAGTTTTAAAAAATAAACTGTTAGATACTACTGTTAGAACATACATAAATTAATATAAATTATTTACAAAAAAAATTTCTGAATATTTACATTTATTAATAGATATAATATAAAAATTAATTATATTACAAGTAGTTTTATTTAATACAAATTTACAAAAACGATTGCTATACAGGGTGTTCTAAAAAAGGGGGGCCAAAATTTAGGGAGATATTCCTCACACCTAAAGGATAAAAAAATGTTATATGAACATGGGTGCGGAAACGCTTTTTTCAGGAATTAGAGCTTCTTTTCTGAGTACGGCTTAATGAGATTGTGATCTTATCTGCCAGGCAGAAATCAGAAGAATTTGACCTTTAATGTTATAGTTACTTGTTTACATAATGATTAATCCTAAATTGTTTCTTGTGTAAGTAATACAGTCAACAATATTTTCAACATAACTCCTGAAAAAATCGTTTCCGCACCCATGTTCATATAACATTTTTTCATTCTTGAGGTGTGAGGAATATCTCCCTAAATTTTGGCCCCCCTTTTTTAGAACACCCTGTATATGTATTTACATTTGAAAAAGTAATCTATTTATACTAAAATTATTTTATTTTTTTATACTAAATATAGATAACGATAACGGAAGTAGTGATGATGAATCGGAGTACGTTCCTTCAGAAAATGAATGTACATCATCAGATAATTATATCAGTCCACACAAGGAATCAGCTGTAAGAAAATTTGTATCCTCACAGTCCAGTTCAGATTATTCAAAAATAAGTATAAGCGGTACATCAGCATGCAGAGATGAAGAGATGTACGTTGAAAAAAGTAACGTTAAGTCCAAACGGCACTGTTGTGTTTTTTGCTTAAAACTGCAATCTCAACTCGCACGGGACTTAGAAACAGTCCACCGTGATGAACCAGACGTTAAAAAATTTGCTGTTTTGCCTAAAAAGAATAAAGAAAGGCAAAAAATAATAGATATCCTTCGAAAACGTGGTGATTTCTTGTTCAATACAAAGGAAAATATTAATACAGGACAATTAATTGTATCAAGACGACCCAATGTAACCTCTTAAAACCGCTACGGATTTTATTGCTTGTTCGAAATGCGGAGCATATTACGCGAAAAGCTCAATACGTTACCATTCACGTAATTGGCACAAAAAGAATTTCAGCAAAAGTAAGAGTATTATGATTATGGGCAGAAGAGTAATGAACAGACTGCATCACTTAGCAAATGAAACACTACAAATAGTGTTTCCTGTTATGAGAAACGATGAAATCACACGTATAATTAGATACGACGAATTATTGATCATCTATGCAAATAAAATGTGCACAAAATACAAAGCCCAACATCAGGCCGATATGATTCGAGCAAGATTGCGCGTTCTCGGACGTTTCTTATTAGCACTAAAGAAAATTAATAAAGATATCAAAGACTTTCAATCAATCTATCAGCCTAAGTTTTATGATCACTGCATCTCTGCAATTAATACAGTCGCAGGTTATAACAACGAAGAACAAATGTATAAAGCACCAGCTACTGCATCTATGTTATCAACACTAATTAAACAAATAGGAAACATCTTTATTACAGAATGCATTAAGAAAGAAGATGCAGAAAAAAAGAAATTAGCCAAAGATTTTCTGAAATTGTTAACTGTTGACATTGGAATAAGCGTGAATAAAACAGTAATGGAAACTCAAACTGCTAAAAAAAGACATAAAAGAGAAATCCTTCCATCACTAGAAGATATTAACTGTTTATATAAACATTTGAAACAAAAGAGAACGGAAGCTTACATGGCGTTACAAAAATCTTTCTCATATTCTGCATGGCTCTCTTTAGCAGAGGTTACATTGACATCTATTCACGTATTTAACAGACGGCGAGCAGGAGAAATAGAAAGAACACTTATTGAAGACTTTAAAACTTACGAAAAAGTAAATGAACACATGAATAGTGATATTTATAACACTTTATCAATACAAGATAGAAAGATTGCTGAAAACTATGTTAGATTTTGTATACGCGGAAAAAGGGGACGTACTGTCCCAGTTTTATTATCACAAGAGTTATTCCATTGTGTAACTGAAATTTTAAAATGGCGAAAAGAAGCTGGTGTACCAAATAAAAATCCATATATCTTTGGATTATTTGATGTTACTAAAGACAATCGCTACAAGCATCTCAAAGCTTGTGGTTTGATGCGCAAATTTGCGGAAGAATGTAATCCAAGTAATCCTGAAACTTTGCGCGGTACAACATTGAGGAAACAAATAGCAACGTGTGGCCGCTTGCCACTATCGTTCGGGCGTCGCGTGCCCTCCGCAGGGTAGGAGACGCCGCAGCGTGTGTAGGAACGTCGATTGAGCTTGAGGCGCTGTATATAATAAATAGACGATTTATTCTGATTTATCTATGTACAGTTGTTGGTATGTCAGTGTGCTGAAGGTGGCCCTGAAAAGGGCCGTTTGGGCTCTTCTTGTGCGGTGGCCCTGAAAAGGGCCGATTGTTTCTTCGCGCTACTTTGCTATGCGCTTGCGCCAGATGATGGCGGGAAGCGTCTGCGTCCGCCGCCAGAGGCCGGACTTCCGCCAGGCAGGTGATGTCCCGGGTGGCGTGAAGGATTGATCAAGCTCCTCGGTCTGCGTCCGCTGATGAGCTCTCCCTGCAGGTGATGGTGGCAGAGGTGTCAGCAGTGAAGGCCGCGTCTTCTCCGCTGGTGACAGCGGTAGCGGCGACAGGAGTGGAGGCACGTCCCACGAGAGCCGCGGAGAGGTGTAGCGCCGAACCCTCACGTCCCACGTGAGTATCACCTGCCGTGGAGGACGAGTCCGTCGTACCGGCGAGAGGTCGAGCGGGATGAGCTGCCACGGTCTGCCTGGGCGATGGTCCAGGGGCCGCTGAGAAGATCTCGGTGGCGGCAATTGGCGTGACGCAGCTCGTCTCGACGGTGGTCGTAGCTTCTTTGGCGGCATGACGACGGCAAAGTTACACGTGCAAAACTGTTTCTCACACTACCAGGCAAGGAGCTTGAATAGCAGTCGAAAGCTGCCTAGGCCCTCGCCGCACGGCCTTATATATCCTTCTTGGTTGAATTTTAAATACGAGTAAATATGCCATCTGTTGGCGGCACTCTCGTTCAGATTCGCGGGCCGCACGTCGGGCCCACGCGCGTGGCGCGTGATCGGTGAGCGCGCGCGCGGCGCGCGTACCGCCGGGGCCGTTCCGCCGGCCCGGTGGTATGTGTACGGCCGGAGCCGTTACTCCGATTGCTCGGCGAAATGTGTGTGTGGTTGGAAGACCGCCACACAACGTATTGTATTCAACTGAATTTAAATGATGCTGAAGTTTTGGAGTTGGCTACATTCATGGGCCATGCGGATAAGATACATAAACAACATTATAGGCAGCCCCAGGCGAGCAGAGATATTTTAAAAATTTCTCAATATTTGGAAGCGGTTGTAGGACAGACACAAGATTCGAGATACGAATCTTCATTAGACAATGAAGTAAAAAATCTTAACGATTCTTTTAACATCAGTAATAATATCAATAACTGTACTGATACTATACAAAGTAAGAAAAATTGATGCTTTAATTATTATATACAAAAATGTAATTAAATATAATTAAATATACAGCTTCACTATACATATACAGTATATTCTTTGTTCGTAGTAGTTTTGGTATGTATTCTTAGATATATTTCAAAATGGTAATATAAATTATTATTTCAGATGTATCCCCGTGTGTCACAGAAGAAGCTTCAACATCATATGAAAATCAGGATGTGTGTGAAAATCAGGAAACTGCCATTAATAAGAAACGCAAAAGATCTAGTGAGTTTTTCACTATATATGTATAACAGTTTGCTCTATTATGTAAAGTGTGCTGTATCATTCTAAACACCCATCGGGTTGAGTGCCTACCGGGCGCGTCTCCAGGTGGCGGATATGAGGACGTCCGGGATGAATGCCCCTGGCCCGGGCCTAAACCCCCGCGTGCCTGTGGTGCGGACCACCCGGGTAGTGGCGGTTATAACCGACCTCCCAGGTATAAAACCCTGCGTGGGGTGGGGAAGGCCGCCGCCGAGGACCAACTCCCCAAGCTAAGCTGGAAGCTATCGTGGCGAGGGCTGCGTGGCACTGGGGGAACAGTGTCTTGAACGATGCCTCTGGGGAACAGGGCGAAACCCCAGAGTATCTAGCCTTACCCATGCATGCGGGGCTCTGCATGGGCGGACTGTCTTTTCCCTAGCTACTCGTGGGAACAGAATGGAGACAAATACTACAAACACAAATTCTGAAACCATCTCGATGGAGGTCTCAATAGAGAACTCCGGAAGGAAAGTAGATGAGGCGGTGGAGGCAGAACGGGCCCTAAAAGGCTCGGAAAGCACTAGCTCCTCATCTAAAGAGACTGCGAACACTGCGGGTTCTCTCAGGAGGCACCGCAGTAGCGCAATGAGAAAGAAGGCTAAGGAGAGGAGGGAGAGAGCACAGGCTGGTCTCCCTCCGATCTCTGAACCTTCCGCAGCTTCCCACAAAACGCCAAGTGGGGGCCTCCGGGGCACTCCGGTAACAAGCGCCGGACGGGCTCCAATGAGACCCCTCCATCGGCAGAAGGGGCGAAGAAGAAGCAAAGGGCCCAAGGAACTGGGACCTATGCCGACGTCACCGACCCCCTGACAAGGGTGATTGTGGCGGAGGACTACCCCGAGGCGGTGCTGACTGCGGAGCGGTTGGCACTGTTGAGGGGTGCGGTCTCCAAGGAGATCGATGGGATCCAAGAGGGTCCCGTGCCCAGATTCCGCAGCACCCATCTGAAGACGGGTGCGGCGATTGTAAGATGCGCGGACGCGGTGACGAGGAAATGGTTGGAAGACCGGATCGGTGTCATTGTGCCGTGGGAAGGCGCCAGGCTCAAGGTGGTGGGCCCGGAGGTGCTGCAGAAGCAGTACAGGGCCGTGGTTTGGGTCCCGGGACCTCCCGAGGATTCGGCTGCGACCCTCGTGCGGCTCGAGCGGCAGAACCCGGGGCTCTGCACGGCGGGCTGGCGAGTATTTACCGAGAACGTAGGGGCTACCGGTGATGGTAGGAACCTGGTACTCGGTCTCCCGGAATCCAGTGTCCTTAAGCTGAGGACACTGGAATTTAAGCCTTACCTTGGGATGGACCAGGTCACCTTCAGGGTGAGTGGGATGTCCCAGGGAGGGGGGGCAATGGGTGAGGGTGAGCCCAACCCAAAGGTCGGATCTTAAATGGGCTCGACCGGGGTGGTCTTCACCCAGATCAACTTGCATCACAGCAAAAGAGCCTCGGCTGTTCTTGCCAGGCGCCAAGCTGGAATGCATACAGCCATCTCACTGATACAAGAACCTTGGCTGGTTCGAGGTTGTGTCAGAGGCTTGGCGGGATGCGGTAGGTTATTTAAGGCCCCGTTAGAGCAACGACCCAGACCGTGTGTAGCGCTCAAGGGCGTTGAGGCCCGACTAATACCTGATTTCTGTTCCAGAGATACAGTAGCGGTCGAGATAGAGGTCATCGAAGAGCCTGGTTTCAAGAAGAAGCTGGTGGTGTGTTCGGCCTACTTCCCCCATGAGGAGGGAGGTTCACTGCCGCCCGAACCGGTGATTCGCCTGGTGGAGTACTGTCAGAGGAATCGGCTTCCCCTGATTTTAGGATGTGATGCGAATGCGCATCACATGATCTGGGGAAGCACAGACACCAACGAGAGAGGTAGGAGACTGTTGGAGTTTCTAGCGGCCACGGACCTAGAAATTCTCAACAAGGGAAACGAACCTACCTTCTGCACGACAGTGAGAAGGGAAGTGCTGGACCTCACCATTTGCTCCAGGCAAATGGTTCGGGAGGTGGCTGACTGGAGGGTCTCGAACGAGCCTTCTCTGTCAAACCACAGACAGATTACCTTTAGGCTGGCTAAAGCCAGATCTGAAGAGAACAGAGTGAGGGACCCCAAAAGAACTGATTGGGCCTCTTACCGAGAGGACCTATCAGTCAGTCTCAGGAACTTTCCCAAAAGACATGGGACCGCACAAGAGATAGAGCTCTGCGTAGACCACCTGCAAAGAGCTCTGGTAAGCAGCTTTGAGAAGAACTGTCCGGAGAGGACAGTTATAAACACCAGGAGTACCTCCTGGTGGAGTCCAAGGCTGCGGGACCTCAGGGACGCGGCCCGCCGTTCATGGAATAGGGCCAGGAACACGGGCCGCCAGTCTGACTGGGACCTTTATAGAAGGGCTCAGAAGGACTATGGAGACTCTGTAGTAAGGGCGAAAAGGAAGAGCTGGGAAAGATTCTGCGAGTCGGTGGAGGGCATGCCCGAGACCGCTAGACTATGCAGTTCTGGCCAGGAACCCTGACACAGCCCTGGAAACCATCTATCTCGCTGATGGGACGACGGTGACTGGGGAACGGTGTCTGACACACCTACTGGAGACAAGCTTCCCGGGCTTCCGAAAGGAGTCGGAGGACTATGCATGGCAGGAGACTCCGGCGCTGCGGAGAGCGCGGGGAGATGATTGGGCCCTTGCAGCCGAAATTGTCAGACCCGACAGGGTCAGATGGGCTGTAATGGCCTTCAAGCCCTTCAAGTCAGCGGGACCGGATGGGATCTTTCCGGCTCTTCTACAGGAGGGGCTGGAGCAGATCATTGGGCCCCTTACACGGACTTTAAGGGCTTGTCTGGCGCTGAGATACACGCCCAGCGTTTGGAAACTGGCAAGGGTGGTGTTTATCCCGAAAACGGGTAGGACAAGTTACACCTCTGCCAAGGATTTTAGACTAATCAGCCTGACGTCTTTTCTTCTTAAGACGTTAGAAAGGCTGGTTGATGTCTACGTGCGGGACGTTATCTTTTACGGCATCCGTTGCACACGAACCAGCACGCGTACCGCGCGGGTTACTCTACCGAGACCGCCCTCCACTCTGTCGTGTCGTTCATCGAGGGGCAGTTGGAGGGGCGGGGCTTTGTGGTGGGCACCTTCTTGGACGTAGAGGATGCGTTCAACAACACTCCTCATGCAGTAGTATGTGAAGAGGCCGCTCGGAGAGGTGTCCCGGAGATGATCGTTGATTGGATCAGGGGCATGCTTGGACGGCGAGTAACGACCTCATCAGGATCGGTGAGAGTCAGCGGATGGGTGGAGAGAGGCTGCCCACAAGGGGGGGTTCTTTCTCCGCTCTTGTGGTGTCTGGTAGCTGATCGGCTACTCAGCACATTAAATGATAGGGGCTTTTTTACGCAGGGATATGCCGATGATTTGGCTATCCTTGTGCGAGGATCCTTCCTGGAGACGCTTCTGAAGCTAACACAGGCAGCTCTAGAGGTGGTAAAGGAGTGGTGCCGCGGGACCGGTCTATCGGTGAATCCACTGAAGACGGGGCTCGTGGTATTCACGCGCAGGTACAAAGTGGGCCCTGTGGAAGGACCAATTTTGGGAGGAACAAGCCTTGTTCCGACCGAGTCGGTGAAATATCTGGAGGTTACCCTAGATAAGAAGCTGACATGGAAGGAGCACCTTGAGAATCGCTGTAAGAGCATTTGCTCTTACTTCTGGACGTGTAGGCGAACTTTTGGCCAGATATGGGGTCTGAAACCAAGGATGGTCTATTGGATCTACACGGCGATCCTCCGGCCCAGGCTTCTGTATGCATCGGTGGTATGGTGGCCTAGGACGCAGACGAAAACCGCCAGAATGGCTCTGGAGCACGTCAGGGCTCTGATTCTAAGAGGGGCTCTAGGGGCGATGCGAACCTCGCCGGTGGCAGCGATGGGGGTGCTACTAGGCATTGAGCCACTGCACCAGGTGGTGGTGGCTGCGGCGGCGGCCGCGGCCTACCGTCTGAGATGCGAGTTGAAATGGAAGGCTGGTGCTAGACACACAAGAATTCCTGGAACGGTTCTGGCAGGCCCCGTTTTCACAATGAGGCAAGACAGAATGCCAGCAATCCGCGTCTTTGAGAGGAAATACAGAGTGTGCTTCCCTGAGCGCGAGGAGTGAGAGGACCCGAAAAGGCTGAATGCCTGGAATGGGGACATCTGGTTTACGGATGGCTTCAGAACAGGTGTTGGCTCTGGCGCAGGACTCTACTGTCCCCGAGATGGTACTAAAGAAAGTGTCCCACTCGGTGAATTTGCTACGGTAATCCAAGCGGAGACTGTAGTCATTATGAGATGTGCTCAAACCTTACTGGAGAGGGAGCGGAAGGGAGAGCGTATCAAAATCTGTTCGGATAGCCGGGCGGCGCTTGAGGCCCTCTGTGCTCCGAACTTTACTTCACGGCTGGTCTGGGACTGTAGTTGCACCCTGGAGGAAGCTGGCGAAGAACAATAGTGTCACCTTAATGTGGGTTCCCGGTCATTCGGGGATCAAAGGTAACGAAACCGCCGACCAGCTCGCTAGAGCAGGATCAGGGACAAGACTGCTGGGACCGGAGCCGTCCGTTGGGGTTCCCTTCAGCCTAGGCAGGAGGGAGATCCGGGGTTTGCTGCGGAACCAGCATCTTGATAGCTGGAGAGAGGAAACCAGGGGCAAATGCAGACAGGCCAGGGCTCTCTTGGGAGATTCCCCCAGGGAGGGACTGGCAGGAAGCATTAGATCACTGAGCAGGAAGGACGCCAGGCTGGCAGTACAGCTACTGACAGGTCATGGTGTCCTGAACTACCACATGTACAAGTTGGGTTGTAGTAATACACCCGACTGTAGACTTTGTGGAGAGGAGGAGGAAACAAGTCTCCATATTCTTAGTCAATGTCCGGCATACGCCAGGCAACGACTCCTTACGCTCGGCTCATCCTTTCTGGATCCCGAGCAGATAAGATAGCTACCGGTGGGGGACCTGCTTCGCTTTTGGAGGGAAACAGGTCTCCCCTAACCAGGAGGCTGTTATTGCAGCGGGGAGGCACAATGGACTCGGTCTGCGTGCCGCCAGTAGGTCTTCGATTGAGGACCACCCCCCAGTCTTATTACTATTATTATCATTCTAAACAGCCTATTATTTCAAATTTTGCACCAAGATTAATATATTATGCAGATGTTCTATTTCAACTTTAGCACCATAATATCTCAGGGACCGATGATTTTATTGAAAACTGTTTCAGACAAAAGTTGTATGGTTTGGAGAGAGCCATCAAATGAGCTGGCTAAATATTGGGTCCGGTACTTGCAGCCGGAGGCTGCATTGGAGACGCCGCCGACTGGACCGCGGACTGAGATACCGGGACGGAGCAACGCGGAGACACCGAGAGCTATGCCAAGGATCGTCGACGTGGCGACATGCGCCACGAAAATCGTCGTGCGCCCACCCGAGAGCCCGACCAAATAACTTTTTATTTTGTTTATGCGCAGCACGAGCCCGATTCATATTCCCACGCTCATAACTTTTTATTTTATTTTCCATTATTATGAATTGATGATTTTCTTTTTGGTTGTGATTATTAAAGGCCCATATAGCGGCGATATAAAGTACAAATATATATATATATAGGTAAAGCGCCTTATTTCATGCCCTTTGCCGATTCGTTAGCACTAAGACTTAAGTTTAAGTTTGTATTTATTCATAGTTGGTAAGCTTAGTTCGTAAGGGGAACAACCCCGTGATTCAGCGTTATCGCGCATCCGCGTGATCAATTACACGCGTCATCGCGCGTCCGAGACATAATAGTGCATCGTGCACAAAACTCGAGTCACACTGACCGTTCGCGAGGAATGCCGACGTAGAGCGACCATCGTGCATGCTTGATGCGCGAATAAGCGAGTTACATCCGCGACGAATGATCGTGCACCGGGAGTCGGGCACGACCATCATACAGGTGAGAGGATCATCCGAGGCGACGATACGAGTCACAAGGATCACGCTTCACGTGTCCTCGGCGTAGTCGAGCGAGTGTGCGGCGACATCACGGCACGCGCCGCGTCTCCGACATAGAGCGATATATACGTGTTCACCGAACACCGACGAGCGTCCTAAAGGTGAGTTCACACAAGTTCGACGTCTGTGCGGGAAGAGCATGGCACAGATCTGATATAGGCGAACTAACGTTACGAACGTGTTCACGGGATGTCAACTAAGACACCCACGGTGATAAATTAGAATTTTGAACGTTGTGCGACAAGATCCTAGCACAGACCTCGTACAGCCAAACCACCATCGATGATAACCTACCGAGGTCCTAAATAAGGTGAATACCGAGTTTCACCGCGATCCGACCTGGGTGCCGGAAACACCCAGCACGGACACCTTCCTCAGGAACAATCGCGTGCGTTCGCTTCGTGGACCCCTAGGGAGGGCAGCGCACCAGGTCCCGTCGACCTGCGAACTCTGTGCGCCGAGATCGACGCAGACGTCATCCACAGGGACAGGACCCATACCGTTGCGTTTCTGAGGTAATTGCAAGCGCAGACATCGCGATCCCGCGTCAATTCGTCGAATGTGCGACGAGATCGACGCACACGTCATCTACGGGAATAAGACCCTTACGGATGCATTTCCGGGAGCGTAATAGGCGCCAATATCGCGATACCGCCTCAAGCTGGCACGTGTGCCCAGAGAACCGCGCACACCTGCGTGAGATGAAATTAATCATGTTAAATCGTATCACGGGATGTCAATTAACGTCATTATCGCGATCCCGAGCGAATCGAATGATTGAGCGCCGAGATCCTGGCACACGCGTCTCCGCTGCAAAAATGTCATATAAAGGTATATATGTAGTAACATCGAGCATAGATGTGAAGTGCGAGCGATACCCGTGGCCTGGAACCTCGGATACATGCATAATTCCGTATCTGAGCGAAATTTGTAAAATCGCGATACTCTGTGATATATAATATTCTCAACATGTATTTGCGAGCCGTCTCTAGCGAACGGGAAATAACAGCGAGAACAAAACAACATTCCTGCGTGTTTGTCAGACCTGTTTGTCCGATACGCAGCTGTGAACAGGCGACGATCACGGGATGGCTGACGCAATAGTAGGAGTGGGGTAACCGCCCGAGAGGGGACGTGCGCCGTTGCGAATGATCGTTCAGAGTCAGTCTGTCGGGAGAGCTCAGAGCGGTAACTCTAAATGACACATAGCCGAGATTCTCGTAACAACCGGCGAGACCCGCGTACGGAGCGATATCCGCAAGTTCGCGAATTTTATTGAGTTTTCGCGATACTCAACGTATGTGCGCGATTTATGCGTAACTGAGGGGAGTCTATCGGGAGAGCGCGACGCGGTAACACGTCTTAAGATATACGTAGCGACAAATATACGTTCTCGTGACAACCGATGATCACGCGGATGCGCGATAACGCTGAATCACGGGGTTGTTCCCCTTACGAACTAAGCTTACCAACTATGAATAGATACAAACTTAAACTTAAGTCTTAGTGCTAACGAATCGGCAAAGGGCATGAAATAAGGCGCTTTACCTATATACAGGGTGTCCCATTTTAACTTAGACAGCTGAATAACATGAAAAATTGCAATGTAATCAAAAAATGTTTTAGACAAAAGTCGTATGGTTTCAAGGGGGACATAAGATGGTGGCAATGATTTGACCTTGGATGGTCCTTTGAAGCTCACGTGAACGTTACCTCCAATTTCTTACATGCAACCCCCTATATTGTAGTATATCGTTTGAAAGGGCATAAAATAAGAAAATTTTTGGCGCTAACCAGAGGTTAATACCTTGACCCGTTCGAGAGTTATTTAAGGTCAAAAATTGACATTTTCCAACTTTGACCTTAAATAACTCCCGAACGGATTAACGTATCGACCTCTGGTTTGCGCCAAAACTTTTCTTATTTTATGCCCTTTTAAACGGTAAACTACAATATAACGAGTTCCATTTCAAATTTTTGAGTTAGAGCCCCCTGGACACTAAAAAATTTTAAGTAAAACTCCCATATTGCAGTATACCGTTTGAAAGGGCATAAAGTAAGGAAAATTTTTGCGCCAACCAGAGGTTATTCAGCTGTCTAAGTTAAAATGGGACACCCTGTATATATATTTGTACTTTATATCGCCGCTATATGGGCCTTTAATAATCACAACCAAAAAGAAAATCATCAATTCATAATAATGGAAAATAAAATAAAAGGTTATGAGCGTGGGAATATGAATCGGGCTCGTGCTGCGCATAAACAAAATAAAAAGTTATTTGGTCGGGCTCTCGGGTGGGCGCACGACGATTTTCGTGGCGCATGTCGCCACGTCGACGATCCTTGGCATAGCTCTCGGTGTCTCCGCGTTGCTCCGTCCCGGTATCTCAGTCCGCGGTCCAGTCGGCAGCGTCTCCAATGCAGCCTCCGGCTGCATACTCACTATAGGGTATATCCATATACAGGGTGTCCCAAAAAGCTCGGACACCGTTTCACTGACAAATTCTGTGGGACATTCTAAGAAGAAAATTCTTATGCGAAAATGTTGAGGCTGTAATAGTTTTTGAATTATAAGAATTTAGAGTTAGCGAATCAGACCGCCTAAAGTTGGCGCGCTCAGGTGTGGTACATCGCATAGCAAGTGAAGGTGGGCTAGCTTGTGACACACTTCATTTGACAAACTTGACAGTTCGCTGTGCATACGTATTTATTGATATTCCATAATGCTTGCATTAATCTTTATATACAGCAAATTGAACAATCACAGATAAATAAGACAAAGCTTCAAAGTAATTTTCTTGTCGTTTGAATTATGTCAATATCTAAAAACTGAGTCAATGCACAAGAGCACCTTTACTTGCTATGCGATGTACCACACCTGAGCGCGCCAACTTTAGGCGGTCTGATTCGCTAACTCTAAATGCTTATAATTCAAAAACTATGGATGGAAGTGGATATGTGTAGGATCACTAGCTTCCGTGAGTTCCTCCAAGATAGAAGGTCCCTATAAAAGTTCTGCGTGTCCGTAGTTAACCCTGTCCATGGTCTTCCGCGTTGTCGATGCGTGTCTCATGGATGGCCAAAAATGCCGGTCACGACGCTATGTGTCGTGACGGCGACTCCACTAGCATATGCACAGAACGTTATCTCAGGTAGAGATATACGACTGGCTATAGCATCCCCTGGAGTCCGTGCTTTTATATTTCTGTTGGCACGGTTGTGCGCTCTCGGGAAAGCATGTACGTCGGGTTATTGTTTTGCAGGCGTTATTGTTTATTTGTGCGGTCGGCAGACCGCCACACTCACTATGGATCCAAACCCAACTTGATTTTTTAAAATGGAAACCCGAATTTTTATTGTACCATTTTTTTCTACTAATTAATTTGAATAACTTTTGTCTGAAACATTTTTCTATTTGCCTAAATAATTTTTTTTTAATATTTAGTTTACAATATCTTGACAATTATTTGTCAGAGGAAAAAGTGATACAGGACTTTTGACTTGATTTCGTCTCAAGAACATGCTATTGCAATAGTACTTCAATTTTTTTAAATATTTATGTATGCATCTCCTTGGAGCATGTACATACAAATATTTAAAAAAATTGGAGTATTATTGCAATATATTCTTGAGACTAGATCGGGTCAAAAAGTCCTGTACCACTTTTCTCTTCGACAAATAATTGTTGAGATATTGTAAGTTAAATATTGAAAAAGTTATCAAGTTTTCCTTGAGTATCTAAAAAAGTATTAGACAAATAGAAAAATGTTTCAGACAAAAGTTGTTCAAATTAATTAGTAGGAAAAGATGGTACAATAAAAAATTTAGGTTTCCTGTAAAGAAAACCAAGTTGGGTCTTATTGGGTTTAAAGTAGTCGTCAAACCCAAAATTTAGTCAGCTCATCTTATGGCTCCTTCCATACTATACAACTTTTGTCTGAAACATTTTTAAATAAAATTATTGATTCCTAAGATATTACGTGCAAAAGTTAAAATGGGACACCCTGTATAACATTATGCAAGAATATTTTTCGATATGTAGACTATTGCATTAAACATGTGTTGTAAGTCGAAAGAGAGTCGAGCGAGAAGTATCGTATCGATATATCGAAAATCGCAGCGAGCGACGAACGGAAGAAGCCAAAGAAGGAGAGTAGAGAAGATGGCGGAAGAAGGTCGCGTTTGTAACGATGTGCAATAAAGATTTGGATTTAACAATATTCCGTCTCTAATTGACTCTCCACACATGTATCATTTAATGCTAGTTTTTTTTTACTCTTGTGTGATTACAGTGTGTTTACTGTCGCAATTAAAAACTTATAATTAACTGCGTTCAGCAGAAAAAACGGCAATGTAACTGTTGTAAGATTATTTAATTCTATGATTGGTTCATAGTTAAATCCGGCAGGAACTACGAGTAAGAACCAATCATTAATGAATCTTACAACAGTTGCAAAGTTATTTTTTCGACTGACCGCAGCTATAGTGTGCATATATTGTATGTATTATTTTTTAATATTGTTCCTTTTTAGCCTCGCCCTACGGAAAAACTAAAAGAATGCGCTGGACTGAAGAGGAAAAGGAAGCAGTGCTCGAAGCATTTGCTAAACATATGGAAAATCTCACTCTACCGTCATTAAAAGAAATTCACCAAATGAAAAGAAAGTACACTTCACTGGCTAATAGAACGTCACCCCAAATCAAAACATGGATTCATAACAAACATAAAACTCTGAAACATACATGTAAATATTGTATTTTAGTACATTTTATCTTAAAAATGCTTCAACTTATTCATTTAAATAATGGAATGTTTCAGGAAAGCGTTATGTTTCATAATCCAGCTATTATGTTGGGCTTTACTTTCATAAATCCTTTTTTTTTCATTGATTATGATAATAATGATTACATCATCAAGAAACGCTGTAAAGAATATAGGATCTGTGAAATGTATCATCTTATAGTAATAATAGACTACTTCTCTATTCTAAGTATACTATCAAATCTGTTGTCCGCTTGCACCAAAGTGTTATGATTTATTTTTAGAGTTTAATAGTACACTGGAAAAAAATAGTTTTAAAAGAGAGATAATTTTATTTTTACACTTACAGTGTGCAATACAATTTCTACATTCAAGTAAAGGTATTTGATCTTTGTTTAAGAGTTTCTAAACTTTTCTTTTATTTGTAAGAATGTATAATTATGAAATAAAGTATCGTATATTATACTATTTTTGTATATAATTAAAACATCTCAATTTCTCAACAATTCTACATCTTATGTAAAGGTCTATTCTTTTAGATTTAAATTTTAGTAGAAATAGTTGCAATTAATGCTATTCGATGTTCCATTTGCAAGCTCTCGTAACATATGATTCATCAATTCTTTTCTTCTCAACTGTATCATATAGTATAAAATAAACTATGTTAGCTAGAGGTGTAAACTATGTTTTTCTTAAGTTACAGACGTAATAACAATATTATACAGAATTTGACAATATAAAAATTTATTCTTATTAAAGCGATGAGACTCTCATGTATGGTCGTGGTCAAAAAGGTTGTCCGACTTTTTTAAATAATTTTTTGAACGCACTCTGTCATGTGAGAGTTGATTGTCCCTGCTCACGGCCATAACCTAAAGTTTCGCAGTGACATATTATCGGAGCAGATCGTCAATCTATACAAGGTGTCGGAATAGTTTAAAATACCAGAAGAAGTATAAGCACGTGTATTTTGACGCAAGGAACAAAGCCAGTCATAAAGAGGAAAAAAGAGAAGAGGAATATGAGCAGAGAATGGTAAGTAAAATGACCAGTGACCAATATTAGAAAAGAAATGTAAGAAATAATAATATACCCATATAAATATTTATATACCTATATAAATAACTTTAGACTAACAATTTTTATTAACAATTATCAATATGACAATAAAAAAATGCATAATTATATGACATAAAATATATAATTAAAATAAATAAATACAATAGCATATAATAAGTAATAACTATTGCAGTAATTGTTATGCACTTGAAGCAAAAAAAATGACATTGTATGCAAAATTATTTTAAAGAATTCTGGTATATTATACATATTAGGCACATCATACATAGTTTCAGGAGGAGAAGCGATGAGATTAAGCAAAAATGTTATGCAAGAAATTGTTGATGCATTCCCTGGTATAGATGAGGCAATGAGCTATGCAGAAGTTATGAAGTAAATTTGCCATTTTTATATTTCTTATTTTTGTAAAACATTAATAGGATAATCTACCTTTCTACTAAACTAAAATTGTAGATACATCTTAGATCTTCTATTCTCTATTTCCTTTTTTTTTTTATTTTAATTCTTTTACATGCTGGTTCTAGGCTTGTAAAAGGAATGAACTTCTCTGTTGTGGTGTTTGATACTGCACCTACTGGGCACACATTGAGGCTACTATCGTTTCCGCAAGTGGTTGAAAAAGGATTGGGAAAACTAATGCGTTTAAAAATGAAGATTAGTCCCTTTATCACACAAGTTAGAATTAATCCATGCTATTTTGAGTATTTTTCCTAAAATTAATACATATTAGGTATATCAAGTGTTCTTTCCGAATTATTTAAATTGAAAAAAGATTGTTCTTTTATAGATAAGTTCGTTGTTGGGATTAACGGATTTCAATGTAGATACATTCTCCAATAAGATGGAGGAAATGCTTGCTGTCATTCGACAAGTTAACGAACAGTTCAGAAATCCCGATCAGACAACGTTTATATGTGTTTACATAGCAGAATTTTTGTCGCTTTACGAGACAGAACGACTTCACAAGAATTAACAAAATATGGTATTGATACCGATAATATTATAGTGAACCAACTGTTATTTTTGAAAGATGGAGATAGTCCTTGTCGGCTGTGTCTTGCAAGGCATAAAATTCAAGATAAATATCTAGAGCTATAATATTATCACTATAATATTATCGGTAATATTAGCACTATAATATTATCGGTATCAATACCATATTTTGTTAATTCTTGTGAAGTCGTTCTGTCTCATAAAGCGACAAAAATTCTGCTATGTAAACACATATAAACGTTGTCTGATCGGGATTTCTGAACTGTTCGTTAACTTGTCGAATGACAGCAAGCATTTCCTCCATCTTATTGGAGAATGTATCTACATTGAAATCCGTTAATCCCAACAACAAACTTATCTATAAAAGAACAATCTTTTTTCAATTTAAATAATTCGGGGAGGACACTTGATATGCCTAATATGTATTAATTTTAGGAAAAATACTCAAAATAGCATGGATTAATTCTAACTTGTGTGATAAAAGGACTAATCTTCATTTTTAAACGCATTAGTTTTCCCAATCCTTTTTCAACCACTTGCGGAAACGATAGTAGCCTCAATGTGTGCCCAGTAGGTGCAGCATCAAACACCACAACAGAGAAGTTCATTCCTTTTACAAGCCTAGAACCAGCATGTAAAGGAATTAAAATAAAAAAAAAAGGAAATAGAGAATAGAAGATCTAAGATGTATCTACAATTTTAGTTTAGTAGAAAGGTAGATTATCCTATTAATGTTTTACAAAAATAAGAAATATAAAAATGGCAAATTTACTTCATAACTTCTGCATAGCTCATTGCCTCATCTATACCAGGGAATGCATCAACAATTTCTTGCATAACATTTTTGCTTAATCTCATCGCTTCTCCTCCTGAAACTATGTATGATGTGCCTAATATGTATAATATACTAGAATTCTTTAAAATAATTTTGCATACAATGTCATTTCTTTTGCTTCAAGTGCATAACAATTACTGCAATAGTTATTACTTATTATATGCTATTGTATTTATTTATTTTAATTATATATTTTATGTCATAATTATGCATTTTTTTATTGTCATATTGATAATTGTTAATAAAAATTGTTAGTCTAAAGTTATTTATATAGGTATATAAATATTTATATGGGTATATTATTATTTCTTACATTTCTTTTCTAATATTGGTCACTGGTCATTTTACTTACCATTCTCTGCTCATATTCCTCTTCTCTTTTTTCCTCTTTATGACTGGCTTTGTTCCTTGCGTCAAAATACACGTGCTTATACTTCTTCTGGTATTTTAAACTATTCCGACACCTTGTATAGATTGTCCATCTGCTCCGATAATATGTCACTGCGAAACTTTGGGTTATGGCCGTGAGCAGGGACCATCAACTCTCACATGACAGAGTGCGTTCAAAAAATTATTTAAAAAAGTCGGAAAACCTTTTTGACCACGACCATACAAACGGATGCATTAATGTCATTGTGCGCTTACACTCAATGGTCTCTATAATTTGGAAAATATATTCTCAGGTTTACATAGTTTATACGATTCAGTTACTTTATTTTGTGAAAGAACGAAAAAATTTGATGACTTCTATGTTAAGACCTTACAAATGCAGGCACATCGAATAGCATTAATGCACTATCTGTATTAAATTTGAAACCTAACTAATTAGCATAGATCTGTACATAAAACGTAAAATAATTATAATTTATAATAAGATCCAGCAAACATCAACTAAGAGTAATATAACCTCAATATTATAATTTCCTACTCACCAATATAACTGTTACGTACAATATGTGTTTTATTACAGTTACATTTTTTAGTAGAAAATTATAATATTGAAGTTACATTATTATTAGTTGGTGTTTGCTGAGGAGTTATTTTATTTAAACATGACTACCAAAGGGGCCTCGAGGGTGCTCGGCAATAATCGAGATTGATTATTGATATAAATTTCATTTGTGATTATTAACATGAATATATTTGAATAATACATTATAAATTCATGATTTTTTATTATATATATATATATATATACATGTCTATACAAAATATCAAAATAATATTAAATTATAAAATTTAGTACTATATTATCAACTAATCACTTAAATTTTAATAATGACGCAAATTTCTATAAAATTGTCGGTCTTTGGTATTTCGTCGGTGATATAACGTACGACTCTGGCTAAGGCTGAGGACGAGTTCAAGCTGGCAAAGCGGCCACTACTTGTATTCCGTAACTCGTTATAGTTTTATCGTTATATTGTCGTTGCGCAAGTATACATTGTAAAAAGCTGCGCAATGATAATGTAACGATACCGATACTGTTAAAAATTTACAGAATTCCTCTATAAGCTCTGCTAGCCGAGCGATTGAATATGATTGATTGGATCCATATATAACAACCAATAATGTTCAATCGCTCGAGCAAGCCTAGTTTTTTTGGTGTCTTGAACTCGCCCAATGCTTTGAAACATTTGATTGACTAATCAGAACAAAAAATTTTACTAATTGACTAATCAAAATATACTTTGAAGGATTTATAACGTTAAGTGGACTCTAGCCTATATTAATCGCAGAGATTAGAAGTAGTCCTATATTTAAAACGCGCTTCTAAAGATGTTAGCGCGCTTTTTTATCATTCTATTCTTGCTTTACGTCTAATAAACGTTAATCAATGAAGATAAAAGGACGAAAAAAAATTGCGCTAACATCTTTAAAAACATGTTTTAAATATGACTACAAATGTATAAAGCACCCGCAATTGCATCTACTTTATCAACACTAATTAAACAAATAGAAAACATCTTTATTGCAGAATGCTTGAGGAAAAAAGATGCAGAAAAAAGAAATTAACCAAAGATTATTTTTCTTTCATTTTCTTTTGAAAAAATAGTGGATTTTACAACTTCATTACTGTGCACTATTACTAAATGCTGTGCGAGTTGAGATTGCAGTTTTAAACAAAAAACACAACAGTGCCGTTTGGACTTAAGGGGATCTTGAACTGACAGGCAAACTCGAAATCGATTACAACGCCACCCAAGCGGAACTAAAAATGTCGATAATACCGACATTTCTAATCCCGGTTCTAAACCGCGTTTTTCGTGTTATTGATTTATCTCAGGCAATCTCAGGGCAGTGATCACGTAACTTTTCGCCTACGGCAGAAACGTAAAAAGTTTCACGTTATAAATATCTCTTTCTATGTTGGTGTTGAATAGAAAGAGATATTGACATGAAACTTTTATCTGTGTAAACATGTATTGAAAACACATGTATATATTGCACATGTATTGAAAATACATGTATACATTGCACACATGCAATGTGTAGCCACAAAGTAAGTGATCCATGCCGCACACAAGCGCGTGCCGTGTATGTGCGTTGAGCGAACCACACACTATCGAAGCTTGTTTATATTATTCCGTAATATTGCATTAGATATTCTTCCAATATATATATGTATATGTTTATTATATACTGGATTCATACCCATATGCAACGTCGGAAGTGTAAGGCGGTGTAAGACATATATATTGTTGCGCCCGTGCTGAGATGCCCGTTAGGGCCAGCGCACGTACATTGCCGTAGCGTCTTACGCCACTTACGTAAGAATCTGCTTAGGGCCAGCGCATGTACATTGCCGTAGCGTCTTACGTCACCTTACGTAACGCATCTAACGTATGGTAAATGGTATGTTACGTTACGTTTTTCTATGTGCGCTGCCGTACGTTTGGCTCACGTGTCGCGTAGGCGATTCTCACGTAAGGTGGCGTAAGACGCTACGGCAATGTACGTGCGCTGGCCCTTACATCGCGGCGATTACGGCGAATCGCGAAGCGTCCCTTAGCGAACAGCTGTTATCGATCGTTATTGATTTACCAGAGATTCTCAATTGTTCTGGAGCCTCGGGCCGTACCGTCGCGTCCGCTCAAGACCGAGGCTCCACAATCGAGAATGTCTGGTAAATCAATAACGATCGATAACAGCTGATCGCTAAGGGACGCTTCGCGATTCGCCGCGATGTAACGGGCGTCTGAGCACGGGCGCAACAATATAATACATATTATAATGTATGCACATACACACATGTACGTATACGTAATTACAGCGCCTATATATATGTATGTATATATATACATATAGTATATATATATATACGTATATATGTACTCAAAATATATGTAATAAAAGTTTGTGTATATTGTATTATTCATTCTCAACACTGAGAGTATATATATGTTTATAAACATAATGCGCGTGTACATATGTGTCTGTGCGTGCGTTCATACACATAATGTACATATTACCACATATATAATTATCATATATAGGCGCTGTAAGATTACGTATACGTATATATGTGTATGTGATACATTATAATACGCATTATATGTGTGCCTTACACCGCATTCATCCTTACAGGGTATCCAATTTTAATCTACTCCAAAAACTCTTATTTTTTATTATGAGAAAAAATGCTTTTATACACAACAGTTGCTTGGCAGGATGACACATGTAATGATTCTGATGTGCGTCATGTCGCAAATGTCGTTTTCAAGAAAAGACGACTAATTTCTACGGAACTTGATTTATGTCTGATAAAAGTTATACATGTCATCGAGACGTTTTACTAAAATAAAGCTCTTTCGTTTCTAAGACATTTCAAATTTTGCCATGATATTTGCAATATAAGATATATGAAATATCTCGTAAAGTCTTCATTTTTCGAGGATTTTACCTTGATATTTTTATACAGTAGACTCCCGCGCTTCGCCATCCCGCGCTAGGCCACTTCCCCGGCCGCTCCGCCACCGCTCCGCTCGGCAACGTACCCCCACTACTCGCGTGTTTCCTTCGCGACGCATACGTAACTGCCGGCGACGCAGTTCAAAACACGTTGGCGCCGGTACAGACGTTTTGATGAGAGCTTGTTTCGTTCGTTTACTTTTTACGTTCGTTTACTTCGTTTACGTTTTTTTAACTTTTTCGTGCACGATGAACGTGAGAAAGGATGGTGGTGTACAAAAACGGGGACAGCGGAAAACAATGCAAGAAAAACTGAATATTATCAAAAAGTTGACACACTCGTCTCAGTCTATATCCGACTTAGCTCACGAGCAAGGAGTCGATGTGTCAACGATTCACAAGTGGATTAAAGATCGCGATAGAATCGAGCAATGGTGCGAATCATTCGAGAAAGGTGATAAAAGCGGCTATCGTCAAATGCTTACGGCGAAAAATACCGATCTCGAAGAAGTTCTCTTTTTGTGGTTTTCGCAATGCAGAAATCATGGTGTTCCGCTTAGTGGCCCCATTGTTAAAAACAAAGCGTTATTGTTAAACGAAAAAAATGGGCGGAAATGAATCTTTCGTGGCGAGCGATGGATGGTTGTCTCGATGGAAACGCCGATATGGAATAAGACAAATATCGATCTGCGGGGAAAAATTGTCTGCAGATTTATCGGTTACAGAGGAGTTCATCGAAAAGTTTCAATCGGTCATCGAAGAGAAAAGGCTAACCCGAGATCAAGTTTTCAATTGTGACGAGACGGGACTGAACTTCAAAATGCTACCTACGAAACGCTCGTCAGACAAAGCGAAAAATCAGCGCCGGGATTCAAAAAAAATAAAGAACGACTCACTGTAATGGCATGTTGCAACGTCTCGGGATCTCTTAAATTACCGTTGATGGTCATCGGAAAATCTAAAAAACCACGAGCCTTCAAACATATCAATCCCGAGAATCTTCCTGTTTTTTACCGAAATCAAACGAGTGCATGGATGAACTCTGCGTTATTTGAGGAATGGTGTGAACTCCAGTTCATCCCAAAAGTTCAAGAATTTTTGGAAGAACAAAAACTACCACCAAAAGCATTGTTAATCGTAGATAACGCCCCGTCTCATTCGCAAGAAAAATGCTTCGAAAAAGGTGAAATAAGTCTGATGTTTCTACCACCGAACGTTACTTCAGTGCTTCAACCAATGGACCAAGGGGTATTAAAAAATTTGAAGCGCCGTTACAGATTCAGACTGCTTTCTTCGATTCTTAAGGCGCAAGATGATGATACTGCAGTAATTGAACATCTAAAAAAAATCAACATCCTAGATGTCATTTACTGGTTATCCGAGGCATGGGATGATGTTTCACCTTCAGCCATACAGAATTCGTGGAACAAATTATGGCCTCCTAATACCGTCGTATCGAGAAATTGCTCGGAGGCCGGAACTTGTTCGAATACAGATCTAGCCGATCTCGTCAATCGAATCCAAGGGTTAGATAACACGACAGAAGAGGGTGTGGCCTCGTGGATTTGTCATGACAATGTCGAGGTAGAGTATCTTTCGGACGAAGAAATAATTCGACGTGTTGCTGAACTCAATCATCAAAACGAAGATGAGAACCCGAGCAACGATCAAGAAAATCTACAGCAGAAAATCGACGCGACAGAGTTTCAAGAGTGTCTGAGAAAAGTCACAATTTATTGTGAACAAAAAAATGCGAAGCCTGAGTATTTGGCGGTATTACGCGAACTTCGTCAGCTGTGATTTCCTCTAATCCAAAAGATCGAAGTTGAAACACACGATCGATAACGTTTTCTTTATTGTTCGTTCACGTAAGTATCAAAGTTTGAAAATTGATAAACAACTATGAGTCATAATATTTGCTTTTTTTTCCGCTTCAACGTCTGTTAATATTATTTGATCAAAAAAATAAGGTACTATTATTTTGTTTTTCGCCCTATGGAAAAGTCTAATTGCAGTTACTTCATATTAAGATTATTTTGTTATGAAATACGTGACGTTTTTTATTTTGTTTTATCGGTGAATCGAAGAAACTAACAGACAAAGCGATAAATAAAGATTGAATAACTTGGTGTGCATGTTTAGTTATTATTATTCGCGAAAAAAATTGTCCTATACGAATGGTATATTTGAACGCAGAGACGGCAATTCTGTGCCTTGCGAGAGCCCCATCAAGCGCCCTGCGCCGACGGTTGCGAATGGTGGGGGCGCCCGCCGAGTGGTGGGGGCGCCCGCAGTAAGCCACTTCCGGTCCCGACCCGTGGCGAAGCGCGGGATTCTACTGTATGTAGAATAAAAAGAACCGATTTTGTTGAAAGAAAAACGCAAAAACTATTTTATTAAATTTGATTGCATTGTGTACATGCATTCAATTTTGCAAAATTGTAAATGTCAAAAATAATATTATTATTCGCTTCATTTCGTTATTCTATGTATAAAAGTATGAAGGTACAGTCATCGAAAAGTGAATATTCTACATTACATTTTTTATAAAAAATGTGACAAAATTTAAAATATCTCAGGACATTCTAACGAAAGAGAGCTTTATTATAGTGTTTCGAAAATGTCTCAACGAGATGTACAACTTTCATGTGAAGGAAAAAATCAAGTTCCATAAGAAATTAGTCCCCTATTTTTTGAGAATGACATCTACGACACAACTCACATCGGAATCCTGTGTCCACCTTCAAAGCAAGCAACTTTTGTTTGAAACATATTTCTCTGTAAATAAGTTGTGAGGATAAAAATTTGTTAGGCTTTATTTTGTCCACCTTGTACGTTATATTGTTTATATATTTATATAATCAAATGACTAATACATGCACAGCACATTTTTTATCAAATGTACAAATAGGATCGAAATTACGTGATTTTGATTATTGATACTATAGAATGGGCCCCTCCAACGCCCATTCCCGTGAGAACGCACCCAATATATTTTCTTTCGTCTCTCCGATTGTAATGTACACAAAATACATTTGTAATAATCAGTACCGTTACAACAGACGCATCTGATTTTTATTATATTTTAGATGGATTACAGAATAGGCCCCTCCAACGCCTATTCCCGTGAGAACGCAACCAATATATTTATGTCCGTCTCTCCGATTTTACTTTTAAAATGATACATTTCTAATTATCAGTTCCGTCATAACAGACGCTTCTGACGTTTTACTTTGTCAGTACCGTTAGAACAGACGCATCTGATTTTTATTATAATCTGTACCATCTGGTACCGTCCGAATAGACGCTTCTGGCATTTTATTTTGTCACTACCGTCAGAATAGACGCATCTGATTTTTATTATAATCAGTACCGTCCGAATAAACGTTTGCGGCATTTTATTTTGCCAGTACCGTCAGAACAGACGATTCTGATATTTAGTTTCCCAATACTAAACAAATACTTTATTTATTGAGACATGTTTTATCTAAACGATATATTTTTGCGATATCGTAACTTTGTAAATATTACTACGGACGTGTTGGAAATAGCGACAGATGTGCATCTTCTATAATTTTTAAAAAGTGTTGTCTCATCTGTCCTACTTTATAGGAATATTTTACATTACAAGGATTGCCTTGTAAGACTATAGTTGTGGCAAAAGCTGCAGCGTAAATTCCGCAACTTGTAGCGTCTGGTTGTGCATCAACTTTCTCAAAAATAATATCACTTTGCCTTATTTTTGGATATCGACGCTTTATATATTCTCTTTCCTTGCGTACCAATTTGTCGTATGTACAGCCAGGTATACTGTCATATACAAACAGTTTGGTGCCATCACAAAATATACATCGCCAGTGTTCAATTCCCTCTGTACCGTATTTATATTTTCCTCCTATTATTTGTAAGCTTTTGTCGCTCTTACTAGCGTCAATATAATCAGGAAGTCCTTGATATTGTACACTTTGCGTTTCAAAAGGAGTACTTTGTCTTACAAAGCGTAAAAATTCATGTATCGATTCGTCCGTTAGGTTGTCGCCAGACAAGACGTTCTCTCTCACGATGGAAAAAGGTATAATAACTTCATCTAAATTTATTATTCGTCTTGCCTTATCCTCTTCGGTTATATATCCCTTGCTGCTTGTACCAATATATGTACAATCATCATCCTGCTCTATATCTTGAGCAATCATAGCAGTGGTAATTGCTGTTTTTATCGGCGAAATGTCACATTTTAACGTTTCGTTATTTTCATTAATAACATTTTCGTTCTTTACTGCATTTTGCTCAATAGTTTTTTGACTACTTAATTTTTTACTTGCTTCCTGTGCTTCTATAATATATCTTGGCTCTCTTATAGGCATATTCCTTGCATGACGACTATTCAAGATTTCCGGAAGCATGCTATCGTGGTAGAAGCGTTTTAGCAAAGGCAGCATATTAGTTTCCCAAAAAGCATTGTCTCTATTTACACGCACTATTTTCATGCTTTTTGGTGTCCATACAGCAAAAATGCAATATTCTCGTTGCGTTATGTTTAATTGACCTTGAACCTGATAAAAAAATTTATGATTTCTATTCATATTGTCAGGATTTTTTCTATCAAAGATGGTCTTCAAGGAAGCCAATTTTTCTATGGCTTCTTCTGCTGTTAAATTTTCAGCCGACTGAGGACATTTAATCTCCACCAGACCATCTTCGTCAATGAGCCCATCGGGAGAAGCACCCAGGAATGGATTTTTACCATCAATAAACAATCCGCAAGGTTTTATTTGTTTTTTGAGTTTTGAGGCTAACTCTTTCCTCGCATCCTCCTCTCGATCGCGACCATATTTCATGGCTGCAGTGTCAATGCACGGAGGAAACAAAATATCTTTCACTGTTGGTGCGCGAGGCGTTTGCAATCTCATACGACATACCCTTCCAAAATTGGATGCTGTCAACATGAGACTTCTTGTGACTACCCACAGCTCAGAATCACCTTGATCTATTGTGTTTCGTTCAATCTGCTTCCTGTTTTCCGCGTTTTCAGCCAACATCTTAAAATGATGTTGCCGATTTTCTTCGAATTTATCATCTGAATCGTCTGGTCTTTGCGAGTGCGGGCCATAATGGCGATCTGTTGATTCTCGCTTCGGTCTCTTTTGCCTTCCATCGATTTGTCGAGATTGTCTGGTTCTCGCAACTTTTATTTGCCGTCGCTTTTCCAGTGTCTCGACAACAGGTGGAACTGCTTTACCTCTGACCTTATGCACTCTTGTAAGGATGTCTTGTGTATTGTATTGCACAGCTGATCCCAAAACTCTAGCATTATAAGAGCCTCGTTTGCCAAAATTAACTCGCTTTCCGCCAATTTCTTTGCAGATTATAGAATTGAACGATTCTGCAGGATTATTTGTGTAATTTAACAGCAAACTATCTGAATAAGCTGCTATATATCTTACAGCAATCTGTATTTTTTGGTACAGACCATACAGTTTCAGATCGTTTACGTAGTTTGTCTTCGTTTCATCTTCGCATTTACGACCGCGTTTCTTACATTCTGTATGCTCACCAAATACGTGGCTAGGAATCATGTTCAATATATCTTCTCGTAATTTTGTAGCCTGCAAATGAGGAGGTATGTTTTCTTTTATTCGTAAAGAAGCAAGTTCCACAATCTCTTTTCGTATTGGTAAAATGTTGCTCTTTACAATATTTCTAAGCTGTACAAAATTACGTTTTCTTTTTTGCCCTTTTGGCTGAGTTGTTTCAGCCACGTTTTTTAATTTATTGCTCAGATTACGAAGCAGATGGTTGGTACATTCTATTTTTTGTACCCTTACCTTCATTTCGCGATATGGGTCATTTTTGAGTATACAGTGATATACATTACTGTCGCCATCAGCGATAAGTGTTCTGTATATCAATCCGTGCATTTGCAGGCTACTATTGAAACCTTCTGCAATGGCATCGCTCTCCATACTTGTGGAGCTTGCGTTGCGATCAAAATTTTTGTAGCATTTATGAGTTTTTGCTTTACAATTTCTTCGCTCCGCTACGTCGCATACCGTGCAATATTTGTTGCGGATGCCAACGAAGAGAATTTTCCTTGTGCGGTAACCGATTATGGCACCTGCACCGGAAAGTGAATCGTACGCTTTACCGTACGGTCTCTTCATCCAACTGCCATCCGCAACAACTGTTATATACGGAATACCATTTATCGTTTTATTCTTTTTTATTGCGAGTTGTTTTTCCTCCTCGGCTGCCATTTTCATACTTTCCATGGCCGTTTCTAGAAAACTGTCAACTAAGTCTTCGCAATACTTAATGTATGTGCGTTCAGACATGCAAGTAATGTTCATGGCTGCATATAGCTCTTCTAGCTGGGCGTAACCAACTCCAGCTGTTATTGTTGCAGCTACAGCAGCTCTATTAACATCTAATATTTCGTCGGAATCTACGGGTTCAGACCAAAAATTGTCTTCAAAGTGGCACGTTTGACATTTGAAGAAGAATTGCGTGAGTAACCCACGGCGACGAGATTTTACGCATGTCCAACCTTCAAATGAGCACTGAAATGCTGCCTTATATTTATGATTATCAAATGTTCTATGCAATTCTTTCAAGAAAAAAGATGAGTCCATAATGCGACGACCTTCAGGCTCATGTTCTTCGATACGACCTGTATCCGTACCGCCTTTCTCGATAACAAGAGTATGATTCGCAATATCGTCATCATCAGGTGATGTCCAATATTGGACATAATCTGTGCATTCCGGCGTTTCAGCCGGGCACGTTTGTTGGGTACGAAGCTCCACATCCATCGTACCGGGAGTAACCAGTGATTCCACTGATTTCCGGACATAGGTAGGTTCCTTCGCACCCTCAACAAGAATATAATGTTCAATATCGTCATCTTCGCGATATTGGACATTGTCGTACATACCTGTGCATTTCGGCGTTAGAGCCAAGCACGTTTGTTGGGTACGAAGCTTTACATCTATCGTACCGGGAGTAACCAGTGATTCCACTGATTTACGGACATTGGTAGATTCCTTCGTACCCTCAACAAAACTATAATTGTCAATATCGTCATCTTCGCGACATTGGACATTGTCGTACGTACCTGTGCATTTCGGCGTTAGAGCCAAGCACGTTTGTTGGGTACGAAGCTTTACATCTATCGTACCGGGAGTAACCAGTGATTCCACTGATTTACGGACATTGGTAGATTCCTTCGTACCCTCAACAAAACTATAATTGTCAATATCGTCATCTTCGCGACATTGGACATTGTCGTACGTACCTGTGCATTTCGGCGTTTGAGCTAAGCACGTTTGCTGGGTACGAAGCTCCACATCCATCGTACTGGGAGTGACCAGTGATTCCACAGATTTCTAGACATTGGTAGGTTTCTTCGTACCCTTAGTGCCATTTGCTTCTTTGCGCTGCTTCTGCAGTGACTGTCGCCTGAAAGTAATAATAAACATAAATATACACAATAATGGAAAAGCATCTTATAAAATAATGTTCAATATTGTGCCATATTATATACTATTGTGTAATTTACATGTACATATTAATCGCAAACCATGAACAACCTCTTAAAAATTACAACGGTCCTTTACTTCTTCTTTACTACATATATATTTCATGTCATTATATTGTTATTAAAAATAAAGTATAATAGTATAAATAAAAATGTATATCTTGGAAATGTTTTATTAGCAATACTGTCAGAGCAAACGCTTCTAGTTCGTATTGCTATCAGTACCGTCTGAATAGACGCTTCTGATTATTATTGAAACCAGTGCCGTCGGATTAGACGCTTCTGGTATTTATAGAAACCAGTGCCGTCAAAATAGACGCTTGTGGTATTTGTTTCTAACTACTGTTTTACATGCAACCAGTACCGTCGGATTAGACGCTTCTGGTATTTTTATAAATTAGTCCCGTCGAAATAGACGTTTCTGGTTTCTCTTTCTAAGTACTACTTTACATGCAATCAGTACCGTCGGATTAGACGTTTCTGGTATTTATATAAACCAGTTCCGTCGAAATAGACGCTTCTGATATTTGTTTTTAACTACTGTTTTACATGCAGCCAGTACCGTCGGATTAGACGCTTCTGGTATTTATATAAACAAGTGCCGTCAAAATAGACGCTTGTGGTATTTGTTTCTAAGTACTGTTTTACATGCAACCAGTACCGTCGGATTAGACGCTTCTGGTATTTATATAAACCAGTTCCGTCGAAATAGACGCTTCTGATATTTGTTTCTAACTACTGTTTTACATGCAGCCAGTACCGTCGGATTAGACGCTTCTGGTATTTATATAAACCAGTCCCGTCGAAATAGACGCTTCTGGTATTTCTTTTTGACTACTGTTTTACATGCAGCCGGTATCGACGGATTAGACGCTTGTGGCATAAATTATTACAATAATTACTACTAAGTACAGTAATAAAACACTTGCATATATACAGTTCATGTTACGCTAAGGACCGCATTCTTATTTTTAAGAGGTTGTTGTACTTTTCCGTAATCACGACAGACAATATCTCGAATTGTCTAAGTTACACTGGTGTACATAATTGTGGCAACACTGAGTTCATATCTAACTTTTGCATAACAACAAATAAGCATAATTCCGCGAAAAAATGTATTTAAAAAAATTTGTTTAGTGACAAATGTATACTAACAATAAGTGTAAGAAACATTCGCTACATTTTTAATTTATCCTCCTCCTTCCGTTTTAAAAGTAAGAACGTATTTTGTCTTCATAAAATTAAATAATTCAGTGCACGCACTTCAGGCTGGAATAAATTTTTCTTGCCGTAACTAGGCAAAAAAGAAACGTATAAGTCTCAATTTTTGCAAATTGCAAGGAAACGTCCATGTTTCACGGTAGTTATCTTGACATATGCTAAAATAATTCATTCTGCCCCGTAGAGTAAAGTTATGCAATTTTTTGGAGACAATACGTTCTTACTTTTAAAAAAACAGCGGAAGGGGAAAAAGATAAATTAAAAACGTAGCGAATGTACACCCGAGTCAAAAATATAGGCCCTCCGTAACGCCTGATACTGCACTCTCCTTAGAATTACCTTAACGGATTAACGGAGAATTAACGGAGGGTCGCATAATGGACATTTGTCTATGTTGCCGACCCTCTATTCACTCAGTCAATGGCAGTTTTTACCCATTTAACGGCTTCGGAGGTTACGCGGAGTCTGGCGACTCTCCGTTCACCCTCTCTACAATTCGTAGATTCGCAGTCGCTGGCTGGATGAAACCTCGAAATACCCTCCCTAGACCCTGAGCATATTTTTGCTAGACCCTCGATAGATCATCCGTACACTCTATTCCCGGAAGCCTTCGTATACCCTCTGTAGAATCTATTCTTGGGGGCTACCGAGAACCCTTCTTAGACCCTAACATTTTACAGATATTACCTGGTAAAAATTTTTTTATATAAAAACATACATAAATATATAGATTTACATATCGAATATGTCCATACATATTTTTTTTTCTCTTGCATTATCTCTGTTCGTATATACAGGAAAAATAATACAAAGAAGAATCTAAAAATAATTAGAAAAATCATTTTTGCATTGCATTTTTTTTATAAAAAATGAAGTTTTAGGTAATAACAAAAATTTGCCCATGTAGAATCATATATAACAAGTGTTACATTTATATATAATTATATATGAGCAAATTTTTCTCATTCCCTCAAACTTCACTTTTTTATAAGATATGCAATGCAAAAAAATAATCTTTAATTGTTTTTAGATTCTTTTTTTTAATTATTTTTCCAGTAGATACAAACAGAAATTCTACAAGAGAAAAAAACATCTGTGGACACACTTAATATATAAATATATATATTTTTATATGTTTTTGTATAATTTTTTTTACCAGGTAATCTTATCCTCACCTCATGGCTGTAATATGGATATAAAAAAATTGAATAATCCGTATTAGTAATTCATGTTGTTAAAATTTAGTATTCGAGAAATACCAAAAATATACATCTCTTCCATACACCGCAAAAATATTACGAAGAATGGGAAATATAAATGAATAAGGCGCATATAAATAAATAAGACCAGTTATAAGACATAAGATACATTCATTAATGTATATTTAATCAAAAGTAAATATGATAAAGCATAGAGGTCTCAGACATCTTTTTCCTTATTTAATATTAACAAAGTGATGCATGACAATAAGACACTTTTATTAGGAATCTTTGACCTGATATGTATGAGGGTAACATTTTAATATTTAATTTTATGTAGATGGGTTTTATTATGTTCAGACTTTTTTAACTAAATAATATCATATACAAGTCTTACGCGATATTAGCTTCCCAATGGTTCATCTGATTAATCTGTGCGCCTGTATCCTTATATGAGCACGATGAGATCGTCTGGACATCCGTCTTCTGGGATAGCACTTTTGGATGACTTTGCGTACTAGACGGTATTGAAATCTGCCTTTGTTTAATTTTCTGTTGCTCCTGGGTGACAGTCTCTTCGGCATCGTTCTTTTTCGGAATTTTAGAAATTCGCTTAGCTAATTGATTTGAAGCCTTTCTTTTATTGTAAGCAGCTTTGTTTATACTGTCTATGTACTTCTCTTCAGCAATCTTATCGCCGTTCCAGTCACATGCCCAATCTAAAATTATAAATAATGGCGTGGTATGTAAATGGCAAATTATAATATATATATATACTCATATATATATATATATATATATATATATATATATATATATATATATATATACAGGATATAACAGAGTGTCCGTATCAGCTATTTTTTTGGAAAAATGCTTATTTTCTCGAAAAATGTTCCATATATATAAAAGTTGTAGGGTTTAGAGAGGGACAAATAATGGTAAAATCAATTTTTGAAAAAATCAATTTTTTTAAGTCACAAAGTTTATTGCTATTTTTTTAAATAAAATCATATAATTTTTCTTACATAATATAATTCCTCCAGTTATTCTGCAAATAAAAGTATTAAAATAAAGTTACGTAAAAATCAATAGTTTACGAGATATTTTATATTTTATGTTAAAATATGTCAGAATAAAGTATAAAATATCTAAACTATTGATTTTTAGGTTACTTTATCTTAATACTTTTATGTGCAGAATAGCTGGAGGAATTATATTATGTAAGAAAAATCACATGATCCCACTTTAAAAAATGGAGATAAACATGTGACCTTAAAAAATTGATTTTATCAAAAATTGATTTTACCATTATTTGTTCCCCTCTAAACCCTGCAACGAGAAAAGAAGCATTTAAAAAAACGCCTGATACAGGCGCTCTGTTATACATATATCCTGTATATATATGCACAAAAAGATACTCACAGTAAAGAGCTTTGTAAAACTGAGCATTGATACCCGGGCGTCCATCTTTTTTGCTGCCTTTTGCACAAAATGAAGCCAAATTCTTCCCATATACCTCGATCAATGCATGCCGCACGAGGAGAGGCCAGTGATTGACACACTCTGAGGTTTCCTGGTCCAAAATTTTGGATTTATCCATAATATTTGCTTTGATGCCCTCGTAAAAATAAAAGTTTGTTCCAGGATATATTTCTACCTAAAAATGCGCTCAAATTACATCATGTCTGTCATAATAACATATACAAAACAATAGCAACAATCAATATTCATCAAACAATTTACCTTGCCTTTGCCGGGAGATGTATAGAAGTCGGAAATCTGCAACAACATAAAAAAATGTAGGCAAAAAATTGTATTTTTACACAATCTTATAAAGTTTCTATTTTATCGTAACAAAATTATTATTTGACTCAACTGGCCATGATGTACATCTCCAACTTAGTAACTGCGCGCCGAATGGGTTTTCCGGACTTTAAAACATAGTCGTAACCAATTAGTTGCTAACCAATTAGAACACCCGCATAGATTGTTGGGAGAACCAGGTTCGAATCCTGGCTAAGGTGATATTTTTCGCAATAAATTCTTTAGAATAATTCGATTTTGAATTTAATGATTTCACTGTCTAACGAGGAATAAAATTGTGTTTTTAAAGTCCGGAAAACAAATTCGACGCGCAGTTACTGAGTTGGAAAATATGTACATCATGGCCAGTTGTCGATTAATAATTTCGTTACGGTTAATTGTTTACTGGCGAAATTAAAGAATTTCTAATGTCTTTTCTACCTTATCTTGTGTTTTTTAGTGGAAGAAACAATATTACCTTAAAAGAAGATTCCTTTTGAAGCTTTAATATTTTCAATATTTGCACGCTATATCGTCGACTTGCATGAGATAAACTGCATCAAAAAATCTGGGCTGTGTTCAGAAACATCACCCGAGGCCCCCGGGTATCATTTTATCCTTGTTGTTTACCGAATGTTAAACAAGGATATAATGATACCCGGGGACACTCGGGTGATGTTTCTGAACGCAGCCCTATACAATGTTGTGGAGTATAAATATTTTTCCGTCACTATTGTATCCGAGGGATACTCAATTCTTAATATAACCTTCACTTACCTTAGAGATGTGACAAAGATTCTTGCGATGTTCTTTCTTAGGACATATAAGTACTGCAAGTCTGCGTTCCGTCGCGAATATACTAGTATGGCGGTATCGCGAGAGATCTCGCGGCAAGGGCTTGTAGCAATTAACAGCAAAGCCCGCGCGAATCAGCGCCGCTGGGCTATGCGCGGTCACTATTTGTCAACACTTTCTCGCGCTGCGCGTGCAGAGCGACTCAAGGCAACGGTGTAAACAATTGCCTGCGTGTCTTTCTTTCCTATCGTAACCTACGCGTCCGACGCTTCGGTATAAATAACATCACTTGCTATCGTGAAGCATCACGACGTGTCTTTTGGATGTTAAAAAAATATTTAATACAACTTCTCTTTACTGCAATATTGCATAGAGAGCTCAAGTATCGTGTTTGACTTTGCAGGTTCGTAGATTTTTTTTAGATAAATTTAATTTATTGTATAAATTTATTGCCAACTATTACATTCGCGAGTTCTGTCTCTTTCGCGTCTGAAGTCTGAAGTCGCTGATAGCGCCTTCTTTTTCACACTCATACGGACTTCTCGCGAATGCCATCTTATCGTAATAAATTTAACGGAAGAGTATCATAATAGTTTTCCCTTAATATAATTGATTACATTAATAATAATAAATTCAATTTATTTACAATAAAGAGTAACACGACCGTTAAGATATACAATTAAATTAAATTAATAAACGCAATTTACGGTCTAGCATGGATCTTATTAGCTTGAAATCATTTTCATGTGTGATACATATTAATTTTTCCAACATTAGAAAACTGCGCGCCGACTGGATTTGTCAGACTTTTTACACAGCTTTTGTTGGAGTAAAAATTCCCTCCCTCCCCCCTTTTAGTTAAATCGATCGATTTAACTAAAAGGGGGGAGGGAGGGAATTTTTACTCCAACAAAAGCTGTGTAAAAAGTCTGACAAATCCAGTCGGCGCGCAGTTTTCTAATGTTGGAAAAATTAATATGTATCACACATGAAAATGATTTCAAGCTAATAAGATCCATGCTAGACCGTAAATTGCGTTTATTAATTTAATTTAATTGTAAATTTATTTAATTAATAGATATTATTATAATTTATAATGTGATATTATTTTTATTAAAATTAGTTATAATTTATATTTAAAATGTTTATATTAATTAATGTTGACAGTTATGATCAGAAAACCTTTTCGTGATCGTTCTCGTAAAGGTAAATACCTGTTAGCAAAAAAAACTAAATTAAATAGATTTGAGAACGAAAATGTGAATGCTGAAAATCAACCGGAAAATGTGAAAACTTCAGGCCAAAACTTATTGATACGGTAAGATGTTTATAATCTGTTTGAGTACTGTTCTGCTCCTTCACAAATTAAGTATTTTAGAAACGTGTCAACTAAGCTATAATTAAATTTAATCCTAATTAATATTATTATTTATCGTGAACTTCAGATTCGAGAACAGCGCAGTCTGTGAAAACCCTGTTCCCAGTACTTCGGGTTGCCAAAATGGCCTGTTGAAGGAGAGTCGAGAAATCAATTCTCCTGCAGAGCGAACTCCTACGGAGCAAACTTGTGCGGAGCATTCATTGAATCAAGGTCCAGTTCAAGCTACGAACAGTCTTAACTGGTGCAGGCCTGCGTGAGTAATTTTTTTACTTTCACAAGTTAATAGTCTAATCTCTGTTAAATAATACTTCGCAATTTTTTCCCCAATAACTTAAGTTATTAATGTTGATTTTCGTATAATAATTTAATAATTATATTTTGTTTACACTTTAGGCTCTTGCGACATGCAACTCATCAACTTTTGGCAGACGTAGAACGTCAGAACACTGCGGACATCAGCAACTCGTCGGATTCGGAGGGTGTTTCGACAGACGAAAATATATTACAGTATGCGAGTACTCAAGACGAAGGTGAAAACGAACAAGATGATATAGCCGGAAATAATCGCATATTTGAAGAACCCGAAGACGAAGAAGTTGATGATCATGAAAATGAAGAAATTGAAGAGAATAACGATGAGAACGCGAGTGATGGCGATAACAATTTTGCGGCTGCTGAAGAGGAAGAGTTCGACGATAATCGACCTCTGTACGCTGGGGCACCTCTTACGGTAGCCCAAAGTATGTTGTTAATTCTATCACTCGTTCTCAAACATAATTTGACCGGAACTAGTATTGCAGATATTATTACTGTAATTAATTTACATTGCTTGAATGAGGCGTTTCGGAAAAACAGCTTGTACAAATTTAAGAAGTATTTTTCATGGTCGACAGATAAGTTTACCAAACATTATTATTGCTTGGTGTGCACGACGTCACTCGCCACAAAAAACTCGATCTGCGAAACATGTCAAGCGAATAGGGGCATTTCTTACTTTATAGAAATGCCATTTATAAAGCAACTCGCGTCGATGTTTCAACGAAACGGTTTCTGGGATCTTTTACAGCACCGATTTCATCGTGAAGGAGGGCTGCGGCCCAGCTCATTTCGAGATATTTACGATGGAAGTTTGTATCAACAGTACATTCAAAACGGATTTTTATCCAATCCGAATAATATATCGTTTACATGGTATACAGACGGAATTCCAGTTTTCAAGTCGTCCCACATAAGCATGTGGCCTGTATACTTAACAATCAATGAGCTTCCTTATAAACTTCGGATGAAAAAAGAAAATATCCTTCTTGTAGGTTTATGGTTTGGCAGTAAGAAGCCATCCGCGAATCATTTCATGTACAAGTTTCGACCACAGTTTGAAACACTTCTTCGAGGACAAATTATTACTCTGCCAGGGCAAAATGTTATAACTGTAAGGGGAATTGTTCTCGCCGGAACTTGTGACCTACCCGCGAAAGCCCAATTTCTCAATATGACACAGTACAATGGTGAATTCGGATGCAACCATTGCATGGATAAGGGTGAATCTTTTACGCATCCAACAGGGGGGACTTCTCGCGTATATCCGTATAACAGATATCCGGTAATGAGAACATCAGCTGAAACTCTTGAAAATGCCAATCAAGCGTTACAAGATCAACATCCAGTTAATGGTGTAAAAGGCCCTTGTGCTTTGTCCAAATTGATGCCGGATTTTATTCAGGGTATAGCTATCGATTTTATGCACTGTATTTTTTGTGGTGTAGTAAAAAAATTGCTTCACTTTTGGTTTGATCCTAGCTTTTCTGGTGAACCGTTTTCGCTGTGTGCATTGTCCCGCGTCGTAGATTCGCGATTAATTTGTATAAAGCCACCCAAGTTTATACACAGAATGCCACGTACTGTGTTGGATCTTTGTCATTGGAAAGCTTCAGAATTGAAGATGTGGTTCTTTTATTATTCTGTAGCGATACTCGAAGGAATCATGAACCCGATTTACTTTCGACATTATTTACTACTTGTAAGCGGTATTTCACTTTTGAATTCATCATGCGTTACTGCCAAAAATGTCGAAGATGCCGAACGTTTGTTACACGAATTTGTAAGAGAATGTCCAACGCTATATGGTCTCCAATTCTGTAGCATCAATGTTCACCAAATTCTACATTTACCTGACTGTGTAAGACGGCTAGGACCACTCTGGGTCTACTCATGCTTTCCATACGAAGACATCAATGGTAAAATACTAAAACTAGTTCACGGTACAACACACATAGAATCGCAAATAGCATCTGCACATATTTTTCTGATAAAAATGAGAAGGAAACTAGATCAGTTACCAGAAGGGCCAATCCGCGATTTCACCACCGATTTTAAACACCAGGTAAAAATACGTGAACGAATTGCTGTTGGTTGTTACAGTGTGGGCAGCTATAAACGGATTCTCAGACTCCCTCTATATATTCAGCAAGCCTTGATGAATTCAAATCTTCCGCTTGAGAATGTTCATACATATTTAAGACTGTTAAAGGACAGCAAACTATTTATTGGCGAAATGTACAATAGAGCAGAAAGTACGGTCTCTTCGCGTGTTGTCTATGAAAAAAACCGAGAGGAAAAGCTAGGAGTTATTCATTGTTTTGTAAAAATTTCCGAGTGTGTTTGTGGTGATCATTGCATGTGTGATGGAGAGCATTTTGCGATTATTACGGAAATGGTAAAAGACGGTATATTTCACGTCCGTGGAGATGCTGAACTTCGGGTCAGGCTGTCTCACTTGCACAAATGTCATCGAGGAAACATAATTGCTGCTATACCAGTTGCGTCTCTTAAATCGGTATGCGTTCACATAAACGTTGATAATCAATCGGTTATTGGACAAGTAATTAATTCTGCAGAGCTGGAGTAAAGCAGATATTAAGAAAATAAGAGATCTTTGTATTATATTCATATTCTTTTGATTAACTGTATCACATATAACATAAAATACGATATGAAATATATAATTATAAAACTTATAAAAACGAGTTGCCTACCATATTACTATGATTTAAATAATACATAAGAGGTTTGTATAAATTCAGTGATGTTATACAAGTATACAACATATTTCGTTGAAATTTCGAAAATTTTACCTTAATTGTTCAAACTTGCCATTGCGACGTAATCCTTTTATACCTGAATCTGACCTGTTTTTGGCACGAAGATACACCGTTTATCAAATATATTGCATATGATAAATAAATTTCTCTTGTTAATATTTTGGGAAACGTTTTACTTCTATAAAGTACTTCTATGGAGGATTTTCGGAGGGTGGTAAGATCCGAGTATAACTAAAGGAGCCTGAGGAGGCTCCGTAGAACAAGCGGGCAGAGAATAGAAAACGCGTACGGAGGGTTTGTGGAGTAAGTGCGGAGCATACATGAAACGTACGGAGGGTCTGCGGAGTGAGCGCGGAGCGTTACGACGCCTACGGAGGGTATGTGGAGTCATCGCACAAGCCATGAATTGTAACGAGGACAAATGGAGGTTCGATCATACTCAGACGAAGTTTGAGGAGGGTCTTCGCAGTGATCTTGAAATGACAGAACCTCAAGGTGGAGTCCAAATAGGTTATAAGCAGAGTGCACAGCACGGCGGCATGTGCTCTTTCAAAGGACTTCGAGTGAACGCAGGGTATTCAGAGGGTTTATATTTCGACTCGGGCTTGCTCCGCGATATCAGTGTAAAATCCGAGCTGTATAAAAATTTGTATTTAAAAATGTCAAGTTACAAGATCTTTTTTCAAATCGAATTATCAAGGCATTAAAAATCTGACATTTTCACAAATTAGATTTCAGAAGCGCAAACAAATTAATTTGATACAGATTTCGAGCAAATTTTAATTTGTAAAGTCTATCCCATGTTCGTTAAAGAGCCTTGCTCCGCGATATCAGTGTGAAATCCGAGCTGTAAAAAAATTTGTATTTAAAAATGTCAAGTTACAAGATCTTTTTTCTAAATCGAATTATCAAGGCATTAAAAATCTGACATTTTCACAAATTAGATTTCAGAAGGGCAAACAAATTAATTTGATACGGATCTCGAGCAAATTTTAATTTGTAAAGTCTATCCCATGTTCGTTAAAGAGCCTTGCCCCGCGATATCAGTGTAAAATCCGAGCTGTATAAAAATTTGTATTTAAAAATGTCAAGTTACAAGACCTTTTTTTAAATCGAATTATCAAGGCATAAAAAATCTGACATTTTCACAAATTAGATTTCAGAAGCGCAAACAAATTAATTTGATACGGATCTCGAGCAAATATTAATTTGTAAAGTCTGTCCCATGTTCGTTAAAGAGCCTTGCTCCGCGATATCAGTGTAAAATCCGAGCTGTATAAAAATTTGTATTTGAAAATGTCAAGTTACAAGATCTTTTTTCAAATCGATCTATCAAGGCATTAAAAATCTGACATTTTCACAAATTAGATTTCAGAAGCGCAAACAAATTAATTTGATACGTATCTCGAGCAAATTTTAATTTGTAAAGTCTATCCCATGTTCGTTAAAGAGCCTTGTCCTCGATATCAGTGTAAAATCCGAGCTGTATAAAAATTTGTATTTAAAAATGTCAAGTTACAAAATCTTTTTTCAAATCGAATTATCAACGCATTAAAAATCTGATATTTTCACAAATTAGATTTCAGAAGCGCAAACAAATTAATTTGATACGGATCTCGAGCAAATTTTAATTTGTAAAATCTATCCCATGTTCGTTAAAGAGCCTTGCTCCGCGATATCAGTGTAAAATCCGAGCTGTATAAAAATTTGTATTTAAAAATGTCAAGTTGGAAGATCTTTTTCCAAATCGAATTATCAAAGCATTAAAAATCTGACATTTTCACAAATTAGATTTTAGAAGCGCAAACAAATTAATTTGATACGGATCTCGAGCAAATTTTAATTTGTAAAGTCTATCCCATGTTCGTTAAAGAGCCTTGTCCTCGATATCAGTGTAAAATCCGAGCTGTATAAAAATTTGTATTTAAAAATGTCAAGTTACAAAATCTTTTTTCAAATCGAATTATCAACGCATTAAAAATCTGACATTTTCACAAATTAGATTTCAGAAGCGCAAACAAATTAATTTCATACGGATCTCGAGCAAATTTTTATTTGTAAAGTCTATACCATGTTCGTTAAAGAGCCTTGCTCCGCGATATCAGTGTAAAATCCGAGCTGTATAAAAATTTGTATTTAAAAATGTCAAGTTACAAGATCTTTTTTCAAATCGAATTATCAACGCATTAAAAATCTGACATTTTCACAAATTAGATTTCAGAAGCGCAAACAAATTAATTTGATACGGATCTCGTGCAAATTTTAATTTGTAAAGTCTATCCCATGTTCGTTAAAGAGCCTTGCTCCGCGATATCAGTGTAAAATCCGAGCTGTATAAAAATTTGTATTTAAAAATGTCAAGTTACAAGATATTTTTTTTAAATCGAATTATCAAGGCATTAAAAATCTGACATTTTCACAAATTAGATTTCAGAAGCGCAAACAAATTAATTTGATACGGATCTCGAGCAAATTTTAATTTGTAAACTCTATCCCATGTTCGTTAAAGAACCTTGCTCCGCGATATCAGTGTAAAATCCGAGCTGTATAAAAATTTGTATTTAAAAATGTCAAGTTGGAAGATCTTTTTCCAAATCGATCTATCAAGGCATTAAAAATCTGACATTTTCACAAATTAGATTTCAGAAGCGCAAACGAATTAATTTGATACAGATCTCGAGCAAATTTTAATTTGTAAAGTCTGTCCCATGTTCGTTAAAGAGCCTTGCTCCGCGATATCAGTGTTAAATCCGAGCTGTATAAAAATTTGTATTTGAAAATGTCAAGTTGGAAGATCTTTTTCCAAATCGAATTATCAAAGCATTAAAAATCTGACATTTTCACAAATTAGATTTCAGAAGCGCAAACAAATTAATTTGATACGGATCTCGAGCAAATTTTAATTTGTAAAGTCTATCCCATGTTCGTTAAAGAGCCTTGCTCCGCGATATCAGTGTAAAATCCGAGCTGTATAAAAATTTGTATTTAAAAATGTCAAGTTACAAGATCTTTTTTCAAATCGAATTATCAACGCATTAAAAATCTGACATTTTCACAAATTAGATTTCAGAAGCGCAAACAAATTAATTTGATACGGATCTCGAGCAAATTTTATTTGTAAAGTCTATCCCATGTTCGTTAAAGAGCCTTGCTCCGCGATATCAGTGTAAAATCCGAGCTGTATAAAAATTTGTATTTAAAAATGTCAAGTTACAAGATCTTTTTTCAAATCGAATTATCAACGCATTAAAAATCTGACATTTTCACAAATTAGATTTCAGAAGCGCAAACAAATTAATTTGATACGGATCTCGAGCAAATTTTAATTTGTAAAGTCTATCCCATGTTCGTTAAAGAGCCTTGCTCCGCGATATCAGTGTAAAATCCGAGCTGTATAAAAATTTGTATTTAAAAATGTCAAGTAACCAGATCTTTTTTCAAATCGAATTATCAAGGCATTAAAAATCTGACATTTTCACAAATTAGATTTCAGAAGCGCAAACAAATTAATTTGATACGGATCTCGAGCAAATTTTAATTTGTAAAGTCTATCCCATGTTCGTTAAAGAGCCTTGCTCCGCGATATCAGTGTAAAATCCGAGCTGTATAAAAATTTGTATTTAAAAATGTCAAGTTACAAGATCTTTTTTCAAATCGAATTATCAAGGCATTAAAAATCTGACATTTTCACAAATTAGATTTCAGAAGCGCAAACAAATTAATTTGATACGGATCTCGAGCAAATTTTAATTTGTAAAGTCTATCCCATGTTCGTTAAAGAGCCTTGCTCCGCGATATCAGTGTAAAATCCGAGCTGTATAAAAATTTGTATTTAAAAATGTCAAGTTACAAGATCTTTTTTCAAATCGAATTATCAAGGCATAAAAAATCTGACATTTTCACAAATTAGATTTCAGAAGCGCAAACAAATTAATTTGATACGGATCTCGAGCAAATTTTAATTTGTAAAGTCTGTCCCATGTTCGTTAAAGAGCCTTGCTCCGCGATATCAGTGTAAAATCCGAGCTGTATAAAAATTTGTATTTAAAAATGTCAAGTTACAAGATCTTTTTTTTAAATCGAATTATCAAGGCATTAAAAATCTGACATTTTCACAAATTAGATTTCAGAAGCGCAAACAAATTAATTTGATACGGATCTCGAGCAAATTTTAATTTGTAAAGTCTATCCCATGTTCGTTAAAGAGCCTTGCTCCGCGATATCAGTGTAAAATCCGAGCTGTATAAAAATTTGTATTTAAAAATGTCAAGTTACAAGATCTTTTTTTAAATCGAATTATCAAGGCATTAAAAATCTGACATTTTCACAAATTAGATTTCAGAAGCGCAAACAAATTAATTTGATACGGATCTCGAGCAAATTTTAATTTGTAAAGTCTATCCCATGTTCGTTAAAGAGCCTTGCTCCGCGATATCAGTGTAAAATCCGAGCTGTATAAAAATTTGTATTTAAAAATGTCAAGTTGGAAGATCTTTTTCCAAATCGAATTATCAAGGCATAAAAAATCTGACATTTTCACAAATTAGATTTCAGAAGCGCAAACAAATTAATTTGATACGGATCTCGAGCAAATTTTAATTTGTAAAGTCTATCCCATGTTCGTTAAAGAGCCTTGCTCCGCGATATCAGTGTAAAATCCGAGCTGTATAAAAATTTGTATTTAAAAATGTCAAGTTACAAGATCTTTTTTTTAAATCGAATTATCAAGGCATTAAAAATCTGACATTTTCACAAATTAGATTTCAGAAGCGCAAACAAATTAATTTGATACGGATCTCGAGCAAATTTTAATTTGTAAAGTCTATCCCATGTTCGTTAAAGAGCCTTGCTCCGCGATATCAGTGTAAAATCCGAGCTGTATAAAAATTTGTATTTAAAAATGTCAAGTTACAAGATCTTTTTTCAAATCGAATTATCAAGGCATTAAAAATCTGACATTTTCACAAATTAGATTTCAGAAGCGCAAACAAATTAATTTGATACGGATCTCGAGCAAATTTTAATTTGTAAAGTCTATCCCATGTTCGTTAAAGAGCCTTGCTCCGCGATATCAGTGTAAAATCCGAGCTGTATAAAAATTTGTATTTAAAAATGTCAAGTTACAAGATCTTTTTTTTAAATCGAATTATCAAGGCATTAAAAATCTGACATTTTCACAAATTAGATTTCAGAAGCGCAAACAAATTAATTTGATACGGATCTCGAGCAAATTTTAATTTGTAAAGTCTATCCCATGTTCGTTAAAGAGCCTTGCTCCGCGATATTCGTGTAAGATCCGAGCTGTATAAAAATTTGTATTTAAAAATGTCAAGTTGGAAGATCTTTTTTTTAAATCGAATTATCAAGGCATTAAAAATCTGACATTTTCACAAATTAGATTTCAGAAGCGCAAACAAATTAATTTGATACGGATCTCGAGCAAATTTTAATTTGTAAAGTCTATCCCATGTTCGTTAAAGAGCCTTGCTCCGCGATATCAGTGTAAAATCCGAGCTGTATAAAAATTTGTATTTAAAAATGTCAAGTTGACAAGATCTTTTTTCAAATCGAATTATCAAGGCATTAAAAATCTGACATTTTCACAAATTAGATTTCAGAAGCGCAAACAAATTAATTTGATACGGATCTCGAGCAAATTTTAATTTGTAAAGTCTATCCCATGTTCGTTAAAGAGCCTTGCTCCGCGATATCAGTGTAAAATCCGAGCTGTATAAAAATTTGTATTTAAAAATGTCAAGTTACAAGATCTTTTTTCAAATCGAATTATCAAGGCATTAAAAATCTGACATTTTCACAAATTAGATTTCAGAAGCGCAAACAAATTAATTTGATACGGATCTCGAGCAAATTTTAATTTGTAAAGTCTATCCCATGTTCGTTAAAGAGCCTTGCTCCGCGATATCAGTGTAAAATCCGAGCTGTATAAAAATTTGTATTTAAAAATGTCAAGTTACAAGATCTTTTTTTTAAATCGAATTATCAAGGCATTAAAAATCTGACATTTTCACAAATTAGATTTCAGAAGCGCAAACAAATTAATTTGATACGGATCTCGAGCAAATTTTAATTTGTAAAGTCTATCCCATGTTCGTTAAAGAGCCTTGCTCCGCGATATCAGTGTAAAATCCGAGCTGTATAAAAATTTGTATTTAAAAATGTCAAGTTACAAGATCTTTTTTCAAATCGAATTATCAAGGCATTAAAAATCTGACATTTTCACAAATTAGATTTCAGAAGCGCAAACAAATTAATTTGATACAGATCTCGAGCAAATTTTAATTTGTAAAGTCTATCCCATGTTCGTTAAAGAGCCTTGCTCCGCGATATCAGTGTAAAATCCGAGCTGTATAAAAATTTGTATTTAAAAATGTCAAGTTACAAGATCTTTTTTCAAATCGAATCTATCAAGGCATTAAAAATCTGACATTTTCACAAATTAGATTTCAGAAGCGCAAACAAATTAATTTGATACGGATCTCGAGCAAATTTTAATTTGTAAAGTCTATCCCATGTTCGTTAAAGAGCCTTGCTCCGCGATATCAGTGTAAAATCCGAGCTGTATAAAAATTTGTATTTAAAAATGTCAAGTTACAAGATCTTTTTTTAAATCGAATTATCAAGGCATTAAAAATCTGACATTTTCACAAATTAGATTTCAGAAGCGCAAACAAATTAATTTGATACGGATCTCGAGCAAATTTTAATTTGTAAAGTCTATCCCATGTTCGTTAAAGAGCCTTGCTCCGCGATATCAGTGTAAAATCCGAGCTGTATAAAAATTTGTATTTAAAAATGTCAAGTTACAAGATCTTTTTTCAAATCGAATTATCAAGGCATTAAAAATCTGACATTTTCACAAATTAGATTTCAGAAGCGCAAACAAATTAATTTGATACGGATCTCGAGCAAATTTTAATTTGTAAAGTCTATCCCATGTTCGTTAAAGAGCCTTGCTCCGCGATATCAGTGTAAAATCCGAGCTGTATAAAAATTTGTATTTAAAAATGTCAAGTTACAAGATCTTTTTTTAAATCGAATTATCAAGGCATTAAAAATCTGACATTTTCACAAATTAGATTTCAGAAGCGCAAACAAATTAATTTGATACGGATCTCGAGCAAATTTTAATTTGTAAAGTCTATCCCATGTTCGTTAAAGAGCCTTGCTCCGCGATATCAGTGTAAAATCCGAGCTGTATAAAAATTTGTATTTAAAAATGTCAAGTTACAAGATCTTTTTTTTAAATCGAATTATCAAGGCATTAAAAATCTGACATTTTCACAAATTAGATTTCAGAAGCGCAAACAAATTAATTTGATACGGATCTCGAGCAAATTTTAATTTGTAAAGTCTATCCCATGTTCGTTAAAGAGCCTTGCTCCGCGATATCAGTGTAAAATCCGAGCTGTATAAAAATTTGTATTTAAAAATGTCAAGTTACAAGATCTTTTTTTTAAATCGAATTATCAAGGCATTAAAAATCTGACATTTTCACAAATTAGATTTCAGAAGCGCAAACAAATTAATTTGATACGGATCTCGAGCAAATTTTAATTTGTAAAGTCTATCCCATGTTCGTTAAAGAGCCTTGCTCCGCGATATCAGTGTAAAATCCGAGCTGTATAAAAATTTGTATTTAAAAATGTCAAGTTACAAGATCTTTTTTTTAAATCGAATTATCAAGGCATTAAAAATCTGACATTTTCACAAATTAGATTTCAGAAGCGCAAACAAATTAATTTGATACGGATCTCGAGCAAATTTTAATTTGTAAAGTCTATCCCATGTTCGTTAAAGAGCCTTGCTCCGCGATATCAGTGTAAAATCCGAGCTGTATAAAAATTTGTATTTAAAAATGTCAAGTTACAAGATCTTTTTTTTAAATCGAATTATCAAGGCATTAAAAATCTGACATTTTCACAAATTAGATTTCAGAAGCGCAAACAAATTAATTTGATACGGATCTCGAGCAAATTTTAATTTGTAAAGTCTATCCCATGTTCGTTAAAGAGCCTTGCTCCGCGATATCAGTGTAAAATCCGAGCTGTATAAAAATTTGTATTTAAAAATGTCAAGTTACAAGATCTTTTTTTTAAATCGAATTATCAAGGCATTAAAAATCTGACATTTTCACAAATTAGATTTCAGAAGCGCAAACAAATTAATTTGATACGGATCTCGAGCAAATTTTAATTTGTAAAGTCTATCCCATGTTCGTTAAAGAGCCTTGCTCCGCGATATCAGTGTAAAATCCGAGCTGTATAAAAATTTGTATTTAAAAATGTCAAGTTACAAGATCTTTTTTCAAATCGAATTATCAAGGCATTAAAAATCTGACATTTTCACAAATTAGATTTCAGAAGCGCAAACAAATTAATTTGATACGGATCTCGAGCAAATTTTAATTTGTAAAGTCTATCCCATGTTCGTTAAAGAGCCTTGCTCCGCGATATCAGTGTAAAATCCGAGCTGTATAAAAATTTGTATTTAAAAATGTCAAGTTACAAGATCTTTTTTCAAATCGAATTATCAAGGCATTAAAAATCTGACATTTTCACAAATTAGATTTCAGAAGCGCAAACAAATTAATTTGATACGGATCTCGAGCAAATTTTAATTTGTAAAGTCTATCCCATGTTCGTTAAAGAGCCTTGCTCCGCGATATCAGTGTAAAATCCGAGCTGTATAAAAATTTGTATTTAAAAATGTCAAGTTACAAGATCTTTTTTTAAATCGAATTATCAAGGCATTAAAAATCTGACATTTTCACAAATTAGATTTCAGAAGCGCAAACAAATTAATTTGATACGGATCTCGAGCAAATTTTAATTTGTAAAGTCTATCCCATGTTCGTTAAAGAGCCTTGCTCCGCGATATCAGTGTAAAATCCGAGCTGTATAAAAATTTGTATTTAAAAATGTCAAGTTACAAGATCTTTTTTCAAATCGAATTATCAAGGCATTAAAAATCTGACATTTTCACAAATTAGATTTCAGAAGCGCAAACAAATTAATTTGATACGGATCTCGAGCAAATTTTAATTTGTAAAGTCTATCCCATGTTCGTTAAAGAGCCTTGCTCCGCGATATCAGTGTAAAATCCGAGCTGTATAAAAATTTGTATTTAAAAATGTCAAGTTACAAGATCTTTTTTCAAATCGAATTATCAAGGCATTAAAAATCTGACATTTTCACAAATTAGATTTCAGAAGCGCAAACAAATTAATTTGATACGGATCTCGAGCAAATTTTAATTTGTAAAGTCTATCCCATGTTCGTTAAAGAGCCTTGCTCCGCGATATCAGTGTAAAATCCGAGCTGTATAAAAATTTGTATTTAAAAATGTCAAGTTACAAGATCTTTTTTTAAATCGAACTATCAAAGCATTAAAAATCTGACATTTTCACAAATTAGATTTCAGAAGCGCAAACAAATTAATTTGATACGGATCTCGAGCAAATTTTAATTTGTAAAGTCTATCCCATGTTCGTTAAAGAGCCTTGCTCCGCGATATCAGTGTAAAATCCGAGCTGTATAAAAATTTGTATTTAAAAATGTCAAGTTACAAGATCTTTTTTCAAATCGATCTATCAAGGCATTAAAAATCTGACATTTTCACAAATTAGATTTCAGAAGCGCAAACAAATTAATTTGATACGGATCTCGAGCAAATTTTAATTTGTAAAGTCTATCCCATGTTCGTTAAAGAGCCTTGCTCCGCGATATCAGTGTAAAATCCGAGCTGTATAAAAATTTGTATTTAAAAATGTCAAGTTACAAGATCTTTTTTTTAAATCGAATTATCAAGGCATTAAAAATCTGACATTTTCACAAATTAGATTTCAGAAGCGCAAACAAATTAATTTGATACGGATCTCGAGCAAATTTTAATTTGTAAAGTCTATCCCATGTTCGTTAAAGAGCCTTGCTCCGCGATATCAGTGTAAAATCCGAGCTGTATAAAAATTTGTATTTAAAAATGTCAAGTTACAAGATCTTTTTTCAAATCGAATTATCAAGGCATTAAAAATCTGACATTTTCACAAATTAGATTTCAGAAGCGCAAACGAATTAATTTGATACAGGATCTCGAGCAAATTTTAATTTGTAAAGTCTATCCCATGTTCGTTAAAGAGCCTTGCTCCGCGATATCAGTGTAAAATCCGAGCTGTATAAAAATTTGTATTTAAAAATGTCAAGTTACAAGATCTTTTTTCAAATCGATCTATCAAGGCATTAAAAATCTGACATTTTCACAAATTAGATTTCAGAAGCGCAAACAAATTAATTTGATACGGATCTCGAGCAAATTTTAATTTGTAAAGTCTATCCCATGTTCGTTAAAGAGCCTTGCTCCGCGATATCAGTGTAAAATCCGAGCTGTATAAAAATTTGTATTTAAAAATGTCAAGTTACAAGATCTTTTTTTAAATCGAATTATCAAGGCATTAAAAATCTGACATTTTCACAAATTAGATTTCAGAAGCGCAAACAAATTAATTTGATACGGATCTCGAGCAAATTTTAATTTGTAAAGTCTATCCCATGTTCGTTAAAGAGCCTTGCTCCGCGATATCAGTGTAAAATCCGAGCTGTATAAAAATTTGTATTTAAAAATGTCAAGTTACAAGATCTTTTTTTAAATCGAATTATCAAGGCATTAAAAATCTGACATTTTCACAAATTAGATTTCAGAAGCGCAAACAAATTAATTTGATACGGATCTCGAGCAAATTTTAATTTGTAAAGTCTATCCCATGTTCGTTAAAGAGCCTTGCTCCGCGATATCAGTGTAAAATCCGAGCTGTATAAAAATTTGTATTTAAAAATGTCAAGTTACAAGATCTTTTTTTAAATCGAATTATCAAGGCATTAAAAATCTGACATTTTCACAAATTAGATTTCAGAAGCGCAAACAAATTAATTTGATACGGATCTCGAGCAAATTTTAATTTGTAAAGTCTATCCCATGTTCGTTAAAGAGCCTTGCTCCGCGATATCAGTGTAAAATCCGAGCTGTATAAAAATTTGTATTTAAAAATGTCAAGTTACAAGATCTTTTTTCAAATCGAATTATCAAGGCATTAAAAATCTGACATTTTCACAAATTAGATTTCAGAAGCGCAAACAAATTAATTTGATACGGATCTCGAGCAAATTTTAATTTGTAAAGTCTATCCCATGTTCGTTAAAGAGCCTTGCTCCGCGATATCAGTGTAAAATCCGAGCTGTATAAAAATTTGTATTTAAAAATGTCAAGTTACAAGATCTTTTTTTAAATCGAATTATCAAGGCATTAAAAATCTGACATTTTCACAAATTAGATTTCAGAAGCGCAAACAAATTAATTTGATACGGATCTCGAGCAAATTTTAATTTGTAAAGTCTATCCCATGTTCGTTAAAGAGCCTTGCTCCGCGATATCAGTGTAAAATCCGAGCTGTATAAAAATTTGTATTTAAAAATGTCAAGTTACAAGATCTTTTTTTTAAATCGAATTATCAAGGCATTAAAAATCTGACATTTTCACAAATTAGATTTCAGAAGCGCAAACAAATTAATTTGATACGGATCTCGAGCAAATTTTAATTTGTAAAGTCTATTCCCATGTTCGTTAAAGAGCCTTGCTCCGCGATATCAGTGTAAAATCCGAGCTGTATAAAAATTTGTATTTAAAAATGTCAAGTTACAAGATCTTTTTTCAAATCGAATTATCAAGGCATTAAAAATCTGACATTTTCACAAATTAGATTTCAGAAGCGCAAACAAATTAATTTGATACGGATCTCGAGCAAATTTTAATTTGTAAAGTCTATCCCATGTTCGTTAAAGAGCCTTGCTCCGCGATATCAGTGTAAAATCCGAGCTGTATAAAAATTTGTATTTAAAAATGTCAAGTTACAAGATCTTTTTTTTAAATCGAATTATCAAGGCATTAAAAATCTGACATTTTCACAAATTAGATTTCAGAAGCGCAAACAAATTAATTTGATACGGATCTCGAGCAAATTTTAATTTGTAAAGTCTATCCCATGTTCGTTAAAGAGCCTTGCTCCGCGATATCAGTGTAAAATCCGAGCTGTATAAAAATTTGTATTTAAAATGTCAAGTTACAAGATCTTTTTTCAAATCGAATTATCAAGGCATTAAAAAATCTGACATTTTCACAAATTAGATTTCAGAAGCGCAAACAAATTAATTTGATACGGATCTCGAGCAAATTTTAATTTGTAAAGTCTATCCCATGTTCGTTAAAGAGCCTTGCTCCGCGATATCAGTGTAAAATCCGAGCTGTATAAAAATTTGTATTTAAAAATGTCAAGTTACAAGATCTTTTTTTCAAATTCGAATTATCAAGGCATTAAAAATCTGACTATTTTCACAAATTAGATTTCAGAAGCGCAAACAAATAATTTGATACGGATCTCGAGCAAATTTTAATTTGTAAAGTCTATCCCATGTTCGTTAAAGAGCCTTGCTCCGCGATATCAGTGTAAAATCCGAGCTGTATAAAAATTTGTATTTAAAAATGTCAAGTTACAAGATCTTTTTTCAAATCGAATTATCAAGGCATTAAAAATCTGACATTTTCACAAATTAGATTTCAGAAGCGCAAACAAATTAATTTGATACGGATCTCGAGCAAATTTTAATTTGTAAAGTCTATCCCATGTTCGTTAAAGAGCCTTGCTCCGCGATATCAGTGTAAAATCCGAGCTGTATAAAAATTTGTATTTAAAAATGTCAAGTTACAAGATCTTTTTTCAAATCGAATTATCAAGGCATTAAAAATCTGACATTTTCACAAATTAGATTTCAGAAGCGCAAACAAATTAATTTGATACGGATCTCGAGCAAATTTTAATTTGTAAAGTCTATCCCATGTTCGTTAAAGAGCCTTGCTCCGCGATATCAGTGTAAAATCCGAGCTGTATAAAAATTTGTATTTAAAAATGTCAAGTTACAAGATCTTTTTTTTAAATCGATCTATCAAGGCATTAAAAATCTGACATTTTCACAAATTAGATTTCAGAAGCGCAAACAAATTAATTTGATACGGATCTCGAGCAAATTTTAATTTGTAAAGTCTATCCCATGTTCGTTAAAGAGCCTTGCCTCCGCGATATCAGTGTAAAATCCGAGCTGTATAAAAATTTGTATTTAAAAATGTCAAGTTACAAGATCTTTTTTCAAATCGAATTATCAAGGCATTAAAAATCTGACATTTTCACAAATTAGATTTCAGAAGCGCAAACAAATTAATTTGATACGGATCTCGAGCAAATTTTAATTTGTAAAGTCTATCCCATGTTCGTTAAAGAGCCTTGCTCCGCGATATCAGTGTAAAATCCGAGCTGTATAAAAATTTGTATTTAAAAATGTCAAGTTACAAGATCTTTTTTTAAATCGAATTATCAAGGCATTAAAAATCTGACATTTTCACAAATTAGATTTCAGAAGCGCAAACAAATTAATTTGATACGGATCTCGAGCAAATTTTAATTTGTAAAGTCTATCCCATGTTCGTTAAAGAGCCTTGCTCCGCGATATCAGTGTAAAATCCGAGCTGTATAAAAATTTGTATTTAAAAATGTCAAGTTACAAGATCTTTTTTTAAATCGAATTATCAAGGCATTAAAAATCTGACATTTTCACAAATTAGATTTCAGAAGCGCAAACAAATTAATTTGATACGGATCTCGAGCAAATTTTTAATTTGTAAAGTCTATCCCATGTTCGTTAAAGAGCCTTGCTCCGCGATATCAGTGTAAAATCCGAGCTGTATAAAAATTTGTATTTAAAAATGTCAAGTTACAAGATCTTTTTTTCAAATCGAATTATCAAGGCATTAAAAAATCTGACATTTTCACAAATTAGATTTCAGAAGCGCAAACAAATTAATTTGATACGGATCTCGAGCAAATTTTAATTTGTAAAGTCTATCCCATGTTCGTTAAAGAGCCTTGCTCCCGCGATATCAGTGTAAAATCCGAGCTGTATAAAAATTTGTATTTAAAAATGTCAAGTTACAAGATCTTTTTTTCAAATCGAATCTATCAAGGCATTAAAAATCTGACATTTTCACAAATTAGATTTCAGAAGCGCAAACAAATTAATTTGATACGGATCTCGAGCAAATTTTAATTTGTAAAGTCTATCCCATGTTCGTTAAAGAGCCTTGCTCCGCGATATCAGTGTAAAATCCGAGCTGTAATAAAAATTTGTATTTAAAAAATGTCAAGTTACAAGATCTTTTTTTTAAATCGAATTATCAAGGCATTAAAAATCTGACATTTTCACAAATTTAGATTTCAGAAGCGCAAACAAATTAATTTGATACGGATCTCGAGCAAATTTTAAATTTGTAAAGTCTATCCCATGTTCGTTAAAGAGCCTTGCCTCCGCGATATCAGTGAAAATCCGAGCTGTATAAAAATTTGTATTTAAAAATGTCAAGTTACAAGATCTTTTTTTCAAATCGAATTATCAAGGCATTAAAAATCTGACATTTTCACAAATTAGATTTCAGAAGCGCAAAACAAATTAATTTGATACGGATCTCGAGCAAATTTAATTTGTAAAGTCTATCCCATGTTCGTTAAAGAGCCTTGCTCCCGCGATATCAGTGTAAAATCCGAGGCTGTATAAAAATTTGTATTAAAAATGTCAAGTTACAAGATCTTTTTTTAAATCGAATTATCAAGCATTAAAAATCTGACATTTTCACAAATTAGATTTCAGAAGCGCAAACAAATTAATTTGATACGGATCTCGAGCAAATTTTAATTTGTAAAGTCTATCCCATGTTCGTTAAAGAACCTTGCTCCGCGATATCAGTGTAAAATCCGAGCTGTATAAAAATTTGTATTTAAAAATGTCAAGTTGGAAGATCTTTTTCCAAATCGATCTATCAAGGCATTAAAAATCAGACATTTTCACAAATTAGATTTCAGAAGCGCAAACGAATTAATTTGACACAGATCTCGAGCAAATTTTAATTTGTAAATTCTATCCCATGTTCGTTAAAGAGCCTTGCTCCGCGATATCAGTGTAAAATCCGAGCTGTATAAAAATTTGTATTTAAAAATGTCAAGTTGGAAGATCTTTTTCCAAATCGATCTATCAAGGCATTAAAAATCTGACATTTCACAAATTAGATTTCAGAAGCGCAAACAAATTAATTTGATACGGATCTCGAGCAAATTTTAATTTGTAAAGTCTATCCCATGTTCGTTAAAGAGCCTTGCTCCGCGATATCAGTGTAAAATCCGAGCTGTATAAAAATTTGTATTTAAAAATGTCAAGTTACAAGATCTTTTTTTAAATCGAATTATCAAGGCATTAAAAATCTGACATTTTCACAAATTAGATTTCAGAAGCGCAAACAAATTAATTTGATACGGATCTCGAGCAAATTTTAATTTGTAAAGTCTATCCCATGTTCGTTAAAGAGCCTTGCTCCGCGATATCAGTGTAAAATCCGAGCTGTATAAAAATTTGTATTTAAAAATGTCAAGTTACAGATCTTTTTCAAATCGAATCTATCAAGGCATTAAAAATCTGACATTTTCACAAATTAGATTTCAGAAGCGCAAACAAATTAATTTGATACGGATCTCGAGCAAATTTTAATTTGTAAAGTCTATCCCATGTTCGTTAAAGAGCCTTGCTCCGCGATATCAGTGTAAAATCCGAGCTGTATAAAAATTTGTATTTAAAAATGTCAAGTTACAAGATCTTTTTTCAAATCGATCTATCAAGGCATTAAAAATCTGACATTTTCACAAATTAGATTTCAGAAGCGCAAACAAATTAATTTGATACGATCTCGAGCAAATTTTAATTTGTAAAGTCTATCCCATGTTCGTTAAAGAGCCTTGCTCCGCGATATCAGTGTAAAATCCGAGCTGTATAAAAATTTGTATTTAAAAATGTCAAGTTACAAGATCTTTTTTTTAAATCGAATTATCAAGGCATTAAAAATCTGACATTTTCACAAATTAGATTTCAGAAGCGCAAACAAATTAATTTGATACGGATCTCGAGCAAATTTTAATTTGTAAAGTCTATCCCATGTTCGTTAAAGAGCCTTGCTCCGCGATATCAGTGTAAAATCCGAGCTGTATAATAATTTTTATTTAAAAATGTCAAGTTACAAGATCTTTTTTCAAATCGAATTATCAAGGCATAAAAAATCTGACATTTTCACAAATTAGATTTCAGAAGCGCAAACAAATTAATTTGATACGGATCTCGAGCAAATTTTAATTTGTAAAGTCTATCCCATGTTCGTTAAAGAGCCTTGCTCCGCGATATCAGTGTAAAATCCGAGCTGTATAAAAATTTGTATTTAAAAATGTCAAGTTACAAGATCTTTTTTAAATCGAATTATCAAGGCATTAAAAATCTGACATTTTCACAAATTAGATTTCAGAAGCGCAAACAAATTAATTTGATACGGATCTCGAGCAAATTTTAATTTGTAAAGTCTATCCCATGTTCGTTAAAGAGCCTTGCTCCGCGATATCAGTGTAAAATCCGAGCTGTATAAAAATTTGTATTTAAAAATGTCAAGTTACAAGATCTTTTTTCAAATCGAATTATCAAGGCATTAAAAATCTGACATTTTCACAAATTAGATTTCAGAAGCGCAAACAAATTAATTTGATACGGATCTCGAGCAAATTTTAATTTGTAAAGTCTATCCCATGTTCGTTAAAGAGCCTTGCTCCGCGATATCAGTGTAAAATCCGAGCTGTATAAAAATTTGTATTTAAAAATGTCAAGTTACAAGATCTTTTTTTTAAATCGAATTACCAAGGCATTAAAAATCTGACATTTACACAAATTACATTTCAGAAGCGCAAACAAATTAATTTGATACGGATCTCGAGCAAATTTTAATTTGTAAAGTCTATCCCATGTTCGTTAAGGAGCCTTGCTCCGCGATATCAGTGTAAAATCCGAGCTGTATAAAAATTTGTATTCAAAAATGTCAAGTAACCAGATCTTTTTTCAAATCGAATTATCAACGCATTAAAAATCTGACATTTTCACAAATTAGATTTCAGAAGCGCAAACAAATTAATTTGATACGGATCTCGAGCAAATTTTAATTTGTAAAGTCTATCCCATGTTCGTTAAAGAGCCTTGCTCCGCGATATCAGTGTAAAATCCGAGCTGTATAAAAATTTGTATTTAAAAATGTCAAGTTACAAGATCTTTTTTCAAATCGAATTATCAAGGCATAAAAAATCTGACATTTTCACAAATTAGATTTTCAGAAGCGCAAACAAATTAATTTGATACGGATCTCGAGCAAATTTTAATTTGTAAAGTCTATCCCATGTTCGTTAAAGAGCCTTGCTCCGCGATATCAGTGTAAAATCCGAGCTGTATAAAAATTTGTATTTAAAAATGTCAAGTTACAAGATCTTTTTTTTAAATCGAATTATCAAGGCATTAAAAATCTGACATTTTCACAAATTAGATTTCAGAAGCGCAAACAAATTAATTTGATACGGATCTCGAGCAAATTTTAATTTGTAAAGTCTATCCCATGTTCGTTAAAGAGCCTTGCTCCGCGATATCAGTGTAAAATCCGAGCTGTATAAAAATTTGTATTTAAAAATGTCAAGTTACAAGATCTTTTTTTTAAATCGAATTATCAAGGCATTAAAAATCTGACATTTTCACAAATTAGATTTCAGAAGCGCAAACAAATTAATTTGATACGGATCTCGAGCAAATTTTAATTTGTAAAGTCTATCCCATGTTCGTTAAAGAGCCTTGCTCCGCGATATCAGTGTAAAATCCGAGCTGTATAAAAATTTGTATTTAAAAATGTCAAGTTACATGATCTTTTTTTAAATCGAATTATCAAGGCATTAAAAATCTGACATTTTCACAAATTAGATTTCAGAAGCGCAAACAAATTAATTTGATACGGATCTCGAGCAAATTTTAATTTGTAAAGTCTATCCCATGTTCGTTAAAGAGCCTTGCTCCGCGATATCGTGTAAAATCCGAGCTGTATAAAAATTTGTATTTAAAAATGTCAAGTTACAAGATCTTTTTTTCAAATCGAATTATCAGGCATTAAAAATCTGACATTTTCACAAATTAGATTTCAGAAGCGCAAACAAATTAATTTGATACGGATCTCGAGCAAATTTTAATTTGTAAAGTCTATCCCATGTTCGTTAAAGAGCCTTGCTCCGCGATATCAGTGTAAAATCCGAGCTGTATAAAAATTTTTATTTAAAAATGTCAAGTTACAAGATCTTTTTTTAATCGAATTATCAAGGCATTAAAAATCTGACATTTTCACAAATTAGATTTCAGAAGCGCAAACAAATTAATTTGATACGGATCTCGAGCAAATTTTAATTTGTAAAGTCTATCCCATGTTCGTTAAAGAGCCTTGCTCCGCGATATCAGTGTAAAATCCGAGCTGTATAAAAATTTTTATTTAAAAATGTCAAGTTACAAGATCTTTTTTCAAATCGAATTATCAAGGCATAAAAAATCTGACATTTTCACAAATTAGATTTCAGAAGCGCAAACAAATTAATTTGATACGGATCTCGAGCAAATTTTAATTTGTAAAGTCTATCCCATGTTCGTTAAAGAGCCTTGCTCCGCGATATCAGTGTAAAATCCGAGCTGTATAAAAAATTTGTATTTAAAAATGTCAAGTTACAAGATCTTTTTTCAAATCGATCTATCAAGGCATTAAAAATCTGACATTTTCACAAATTAGATTTCAGAAGCGCAAACAAATTAATTTGATACGGATCTCGAGCAAATTTTAATTTGTAAAGTCTATCCCATGTTCGTTAAAGAGCCTTGCTCCGCGATATCAGTGTAAAATCCGAGCTGTATAAAAATTTGTATTTAAAAATGTCAAGTTACAAGATCTTTTTTCAAATCGAATTATCAAGGCATTAAAAATCTGACATTTTCAACAAATTAGATTTCAGAAGCGCAAACAAATTAATTTGATACGGATCTCGAGCAAATTTTAATTTGTAAAGTCTATCCCATGTTCGTTAAAGAGCCTTGCTCCGCGATATCAGTGTAAAATCCGAGCTGTATAAAAATTTGTATTTAAAAATGTCAAGTTACAAGATCTTTTATTCAAATCGAATTATCAAGGCATTAAAAATCTGACATTTCACAAATTAGATTTCAGAAGCGCAAACAAATTAATTTGATACGGATCTCGAGCAAATTTTAATTTGTAAAGTCTATCCCATGTTTCGTTAAAGAGCCTTGCTCCGCGATATCAGTGTAAAATCCGAGCTGTATAAAAAATTTGTATTTAAAAATGTCAAGTTACAAGATCTTTTTTTAAATCGAATTATCAAGGCATTAAAAATCTGACATTTCACAAATTAGATTTCAGAAGCGCAAACAAATTAATTTGATACGGATCTCGAGCAAATTTTAATTTGTAAAGTCTATCCCATGTTCGTTAAAGAGCCTTGCTCCGCGATATCAGTGTAAAATCCGAGCTGTATAAAAATTTGTATTTAAAAATGTCAAGTTACAAGATCTTTTTTCAAATCGAATTATCAAGGCATTAAAAATCTGACATTTTCACAAATTAGATTCAGAAGCGCAAACAAATTAATTTGATACGGATCTCGAGCAAATTTTAATTTGTAAAGTCTATCCCATGTTCGTTAAAGAGCCTTGCTCCGCGATATCAGTGTAAATCCGAGGCTGTATAAAAAATTTGTATTTAAAAATGTCAAGTTACAAATCTTTTTTTCAAATCGAATCTATCAAGGCATTAAAATCTGACATTTTCACAAATTAGATTTCAGAAGCGCAAACAAATTAATTTGATACGGATCTCGAGCAAATTTTAATTTGTAAAGTCTATCCCATGTTCGTTAAAGAGCCTTGCTCAGCGGATAATCAGTGTAAAATCACGAGGCTTGTATAAAAATTTGTATTTAAAAATGTCAAGTTACAAGATCTTTTTTTAAATTCGAATATCAAGGCATTAAAAATCTGGACATTTTCACAAATTAGATTTCAGAAGCGCAAACAAATAATTTGATACGGATCTCGAGCAAATTTTAATTTGTAAAGTCTATCCCATGTTCGTTAAAGAGCCTTGCTCCGCGATATCAGTGTAAAATCCGAGCTGTATAAAAATTTGTATTTAAAAATGTCAAGTTACAAGATCTTTTTTCAAATCGAATTATCAAGGCATTAAAAATCTGACATTTTCACAAATTAGATTTCAGAAGCGCAAACAAATTAATTTGATACGGATCTCGAGCAAATTTTAATTTGTAAAGTCTATCCCATGTTCGTTAAAGAGCCTTGCTCCGCGATATCAGTGTAAAATCCGAGCTGTATAAAAATTTGTATTTAAAAATGTTAAGTTACAAGATCTTTTTTTTAAATCGAATTATCAAGGCATTAAAAATCTGACATTTTCACAAATTAGATTTCAGAAGCGCAAACAAATTAATTTGATACGGATCTCGAGCAAATTTTAATTTGTAAAGTTTATCCCATGTTCGTTAAAGAGCCTTGCCCCGCGATATCAGTGTAAAATCCGAGCTGTACAAAAATTTGTATTTAAAAATGTCAAGTTACAAGATCTTTTTTCAAATCGATCTATCAAGGCATTAAAAATCTGACATTTTCACAAATTAGATTTCAGAAGCGCAAACAAATTAATTTGATACGGATC
>JASTWR010000954.1:0-67392 GCA_030770355.1 Harpagoxenus sublaevis | reverse complement strand
CTTTGGTCCATACATTAGCCCCGTATCTCTTATAGTTTAAGAGATATCAACGAAATAATGGATTTTTGTGTTTCTACGTCTTCTCTGACGGATTAGAGCTACGGGACCGGTGAAGCCTTATAGTTTTCGACGCGCTGCACACTTTTGGTCCTATACATTAGCCCCGTATCTCTTATAGTTTAAGAGATATCAACGAAATAATGGATTTTGTGTTTCTACGTCTTCTCTGACGGATTAGAACTACGGGACCGGTGTAACCTTATAGTTTTCGACGCGCTGCACACTTTTGGTCCTATACATTAGCCCCGTATCTCTTATAGTTTAAGAGATATCAACGAAATAATGGATTTTTGTGTTTCTACGTCTTCTCTGACGGAATAGAGCTACGGGACCGGTGAAGCCTTATAGTTTTCGACGCGCTGCACACTTTTGGTCCTATACATTAGCCCCGTATCTCTTATAGTTTAAGAGATATCAACGAAATAATGGATTTTTGTGTTTCTACGTCTTCTCTGACGGAATAGAGCTACGGGACCGGTGAAGCCTTATAGTTTTCGACGCGCTGCACACTTTTGGTCCTATACATTAGCCCCGTATCTCTTATAGTTTAAGAGATATCAACGAAATAATGGATTTTTGTGTTTCTACGTCTTCTCTGACGGAATAGAGCTACGGGACCGGTGAAGCCTTATAGTTTTCGACGCGCTGCACACTTTTGGTCCTATACATTAGCCCCGTATCTCTTATAGTTTAAGAGATATCAACGAAATAATGGATTTTTGTGTTTCTACGTCTTCTCTGACGGAATAGAGCTACGGGACCGGTGAAGCCTTATAGTTTTCGACGCGCTGCACACTTTTGGTCCTATACATTAGCCCCGTATCTCTTATAGTTTAAGAGATATCAACGAAATAATGGATTTTTGTGTTTCTACGTCTTCTCTGACGGAATAGAGCTACGGGACCGGTGAAGCCTTATAGTTTTCGACGCGCTGCACACTTTTGGTCCTATACATTAGCCCCGTATCTCTTATAGTTTAAGAGATATCAACGAAATAATGGATTTTTGTGTTTCTACGTCTTCTCTGACGGAATAGAGCTACGGGACCGGTGAAGCCTTATAGTTTTCGACGCGCTGCACACTTTTGGTCCTATACATTAGCCCCGTATCTCTTATAGTTTAAGAGATATCAACGAAATAATGGATTTTTGTGTTTCTACGTCTTCTCTGACGGAATAGAGCTACGGGACCGGTGAAGCCTTATAGTTTTCGACGCGCTGCACACTTTTGGTCCTATACATTAGCCCCGTATCTCTTATAGTTTAAGAGATATCAACGAAATAATGGATTTTTGTGTTTCTACGTCTTCTCTGACGGAATAGAGCTACGGGACCGGTGAAGCCTTATAGTTTTCGACGCGCTGCACACTTTTGGTCCTATACATTAGCCCCGTATCTCTTATAGTTTAAGAGATATCAACGAAATAATGGATTTTTGTGTTTCTACGTCTTCTCTGACGGAATAGAGCTACGGGACCGGTGAAGCCTTATAGTTTTCGACGCGCTGCACACTTTTGGTCCTATACATTAGCCCCGTATCTCTTATAGTTTAAGAGATATCAACGAAATAATGGATTTTTGTGTTTCTACGTCTTCTCTGACGGAATAGAGCTACGGGACCGGTGAAGCCTTATAGTTTTCGACGCGCTGCACACTTTTGGTCCTATACATTAGCCCCGTATCTCTTATAGTTTAAGAGATATCAACGAAATAATGGATTTTTGTGTTTCTACGTCTTCTCTGACGGAATAGAGCTACGGGACCGGTGAAGCCTTATAGTTTTCGACGCGCTGCACACTTTTGGTCCTATACATTAGCCCCGTATCTCTTATAGTTTAAGAGATATCAACGAAATAATGGATTTTTGTGTTTCTACGTCTTCTCTGACGGAATAGAGCTACGGGACCGGTGAAGCCTTATAGTTTTCGACGCGCTGCACACTTTTGGTCCTATACATTAGCCCCGTATCTCTTATAGTTTAAGAGATATCAACGAAATAATGGATTTTTGTGTTTCTACGTCTTCTCTGACGGAATAGAGCTACGGGACCGGTGAAGCCTTATAGTTTTCGACGCGCTGCACACTTTTGGTCCTATACATTAGCCCCGTATCTCTTATAGTTTAAGAGATATCAACGAAATAATGGATTTTTGTGTTTCTACGTCTTCTCTGACGGAATAGAGCTACGGGACCGGTGAAGCCTTATAGTTTTCGACGCGCTGCACACTTTTGGTCCTATACATTAGCCCCGTATCTCTTATAGTTTAAGAGATATCAACGAAATAATGGATTTTTGTGTTTCTACGTCTTCTCTGACGGAATAGAGCTACGGGACCGGTGAAGCCTTATAGTTTTCGACGCGCTGCACACTTTTGGTCCTATACATTAGCCCGTATCTCTTATAGTTTAAGAGATATCAACGAAATAATGGATTTTTGTGTTTCTACGTCTTCTCTGACGGAATAGAGCTACGGGACCGGTGAAGCCTTATAGTTTTCGACGCGCTGCACACTTTTGGTCCTATACATTAGCCCCGTATCTCTTATAGTTTAAGAGATATCAACGAAATAATGGATTTTTGTGTTTCTACGTCTTCTCTGACGGAATAGAGCTACGGGACCGGTGAAGCCTTATAGTTTTCGACGCGCTGCACACTTTTGGTCCTATACATTAGCCCCGTATCTCTTATAGTTTAAGAGATATCAACGAAATAATGGATTTTTGTGTTTCTACGTCTTCTCTGACGGAATAGAGCTACGGGACCGGTGAAGCCTTATAGTTTTCGACGCGCTGCACACTTTTGGTCCTATACATTAGCCCCGTATCTCTTATAGTTTAAGAGATATCAACGAAATAATGGATTTTTGTGTTTCTACGTCTTCTCTGACGGAATAGAGCTACGGGACCGGTGAAGCCTTATAGTTTTCGACGCGCTGCACACTTTTGGTCCTATACATTAGCCCCGTATCTCTTATAGTTTAAGAGATATCAACGAAATAATGGATTTTTGTGTTTCTACGTCTTCTCTGACGGAATAGAGCTACGGGACCGGTGAAGCCTTATAGTTTTCGACGCGCTGCACACTTTTGGTCCTATACATTAGCCCCGTATCTCTTATAGTTTAAGAGATATCAACGAAATAATGGATTTTTGTGTTTCTACGTCTTCTCTGACGGAATAGAGCTACGGGACCGGTGAAGCCTTATAGTTTTCGACGCGCTGCACACTTTTGGTCCTATACATTAGCCCCGTATCTCTTATAGTTTAAGAGATATCAACGAAATAATGGATTTTTGTGTTTCTACGTCTTCTCTGACGGAATAGAGCTACGGGACCGGTGAAGCCTTATAGTTTTCGACGCGCTGCACACTTTTGGTCCTATACATTAGCCCCGTATCTCTTATAGTTTAAGAGATATCAACGAAATAATGGATTTTTGTGTTTCTACGTCTTCTCTGACGGAATAGAGCTACGGGACCGGTGAAGCCTTATAGTTTTCGACGCGCTGCACACTTTTGGTCCTATACATTAGCCCCGTATCTCTTATAGTTTAAGAGATATCAACGAAATAATGGATTTTTGTGTTTCTACGTCTTCTCTGACGGAATAGAGCTACGGGACCGGTGAAGCCTTATAGTTTTCGACGCGCTGCACACTTTTGGTCCTATACATTAGCCCCGTATCTCTTATAGTTTAAGAGATATCAACGAAATAATGGATTTTTGTGTTTCTACGTCTTCTCTGACGGAATAGAGCTACGGGACCGGTGAAGCCTTATAGTTTTCGACGCGCTGCACACTTTTGGTCCTATACATTAGCCCCGTATCTCTTATAGTTTAAGAGATATCAACGAAATAATGGATTTTTGTGTTTCTACGTCTTCTCTGACGGAATAGAGCTACGGGACCGGTGAAGCCTTATAGTTTTCGACGCGCTGCACACTTTTGGTCCTATACATTAGCCCCGTATCTCTTATAGTTTAAGAGATATCAACGAAATAATGGATTTTTGTGTTTCTACGTCTTCTCTGACGGAATAGAGCTACGGGACCGGTGAAGCCTTATAGTTTTCGACGCGCTGCACACTTTTGGTCCTATACATTAGCCCCGTATCTCTTATAGTTTAAGAGATATCAACGAAATAATGGATTTTTGTGTTTCTACGTCTTCTCTGACGGAATAGAGCTACGGGACCGGTGAAGCCTTATAGTTTTCGACGCGCTGCACACTTTTGGTCCTATACATTAGCCCCGTATCTCTTATAGTTTAAGAGATATCAACGAAATAATGGATTTTTGTGTTTCTACGTCTTCTCTGACGGAATAGAGCTACGGGACCGGTGAAGCCTTATAGTTTTCGACGCGCTGCACACTTTTGGTCCTATACATTAGCCCCGTATCTCTTATAGTTTAAGAGATATCAACGAAATAATGGATTTTTGTGTTTCTACGTCTTCTCTGACGGAATAGAGCTACGGGACCGGTGAAGCCTTATAGTTTTCGACGCGCTGCACACTTTTGGTCCTATACATTAGCCCCGTATCTCTTATAGTTTAAGAGATATCAACGAAATAATGGATTTTTGTGTTTCTACGTCTTCTCTGACGGAATAGAGCTACGGGACCGGTGAAGCCTTATAGTTTTCGACGCGCTGCACACTTTTGGTCCTATACATTAGCCCCGTATCTCTTATAGTTTAAGAGATATCAACGAAATAATGGATTTTTGTGTTTCTACGTCTTCTCTGACGGAATAGAGCTACGGGACCGGTGAAGCCTTATAGTTTTCGACGCGCTGCACACTTTTGGTCCTATACATTAGCCCCGTATCTCTTATAGTTTAAGAGATATCAACGAAATAATGGATTTTTGTGTTTCTACGTCTTCTCTGACGGAATAGAGCTACGGGACCGGTGAAGCCTTATAGTTTTCGACGCGCTGCACACTTTTGGTCCTATACATTAGCCCCGTATCTCTTATAGTTTAAGAGATATCAACGAAATAATGGATTTTTGTGTTTCTACGTCTTCTCTGACGGAATAGAGCTACGGGACCGGTGAAGCCTTATAGTTTTCGACGCGCTGCACACTTTTGGTCCTATACATTAGCCCCGTATCTCTTATAGTTTAAGAGATATCAACGAAATAATGGATTTTTGTGTTTCTACGTCTTCTCTGACGGAATAGAGCTACGGGACCGGTGAAGCCTTATAGTTTTCGACGCGCTGCACACTTTTGGTCCTATACATTAGCCCCGTATCTCTTATAGTTTAAGAGATATCAACGAAATAATGGATTTTTGTGTTTCTACGTCTTCTCTGACGGAATAGAGCTACGGGACCGGTGAAGCCTTATAGTTTTCGACGCGCTGCACACTTTTGGTCCTATACATTAGCCCCGTATCTCTTATAGTTTAAGAGATATCAACGAAATAATGGATTTTTGTGTTTCTACGTCTTCTCTGACGGAATAGAGCTACGGGACCGGTGAAGCCTTATAGTTTTCGACGCGCTGCACACTTTTGGTCCTATACATTAGCCCCGTATCTCTTATAGTTTAAGAGATATCAACGAAATAATGGATTTTTGTGTTTCTACGTCTTCTCTGACGGAATAGAGCTACGGGACCGGTGAAGCCTTATAGTTTTCGACGCGCTGCACACTTTTGGTCCTATACATTAGCCCCGTATCTCTTATAGTTTAAGAGATATCAACGAAATAATGGATTTTTGTGTTTCTACGTCTTCTCTGACGGAATAGAGCTACGGGACCGGTGAAGCCTTATAGTTTTCGACGCGCTGCACACTTTTGGTCCTATACATTAGCCCCGTATCTCTTATAGTTTAAGAGATATCAACGAAATAATGGATTTTTGTGTTTCTACGTCTTCTCTGACGGAATAGAGCTACGGGACCGGTGAAGCCTTATAGTTTTCGACGCGCTGCACACTTTTGGTCCTATACATTAGCCCCGTATCTCTTATAGTTTAAGAGATATCAACGAAATAATGGATTTTTGTGTTTCTACGTCTTCTCTGACGGAATAGAGCTACGGGACCGGTGAAGCCTTATAGTTTTCGACGCGCTGCACACTTTTGGTCCTATACATTAGCCCCGTATCTCTTATAGTTTAAGAGATATCAACGAAATAATGGATTTTTGTGTTTCTACGTCTTCTCTGACGGAATAGAGCTACGGGACCGGTGAAGCCTTATAGTTTTCGACGCGCTGCACACTTTTGGTCCTATACATTAGCCCCGTATCTCTTATAGTTTAAGAGATATCAACGAAATAATGGATTTTTGTGTTTCTACGTCTTCTCTGACGGAATAGAGCTACGGGACCGGTGAAGCCTTATAGTTTTCGACGCGCTGCACACTTTTGGTCCTATACATTAGCCCCGTATCTCTTATAGTTTAAGAGATATCAACGAAATAATGGATTTTTGTGTTTCTACGTCTTCTCTGACGGAATAGAGCTACGGGACCGGTGAAGCCTTATAGTTTTCGACGCGCTGCACACTTTTGGTCCTATACATTAGCCCCGTATCTCTTATAGTTTAAGAGATATCAACGAAATAATGGATTTTTGTGTTTCTACGTCTTCTCTGACGGAATAGAGCTACGGGACCGGTGAAGCCTTATAGTTTTCGACGCGCTGCACACTTTTGGTCCTATACATTAGCCCCGTATCTCTTATAGTTTAAGAGATATCAACGAAATAATGGATTTTTGTGTTTCTACGTCTTCTCTGACGGAATAGAGCTACGGGACCGGTGAAGCCTTATAGTTTTCGACGCGCTGCACACTTTTGGTCCTATACATTAGCCCCGTATCTCTTATAGTTTAAGAGATATCAACGAAATAATGGATTTTTGTGTTTCTACGTCTTCTCTGACGGAATAGAGCTACGGGACCGGTGAAGCCTTATAGTTTTCGACGCGCTGCACACTTTTGGTCCTATACATTAGCCCCGTATCTCTTATAGTTTAAGAGATATCAACGAAATAATGGATTTTTGTGTTTCTACGTCTTCTCTGACGGAATAGAGCTACGGGACCGGTGAAGCCTTATAGTTTTCGACGCGCTGCACACTTTTGGTCCTATACATTAGCCCCGTATCTCTTATAGTTTAAGAGATATCAACGAAATAATGGATTTTTGTGTTTCTACGTCTTCTCTGACGGAATAGAGCTACGGGACCGGTGAAGCCTTATAGTTTTCGACGCGCTGCACACTTTTGGTCCTATACATTAGCCCCGTATCTCTTATAGTTTAAGAGATATCAACGAAATAATGGATTTTTGTGTTTCTACGTCTTCTCTGACGGAATAGAGCTACGGGACCGGTGAAGCCTTATAGTTTTCGACGCGCTGCACACTTTTGGTCCTATACATTAGCCCCGTATCTCTTATAGTTTAAGAGATATCAACGAAATAATGGATTTTTGTGTTTCTACGTCTTCTCTGACGGAATAGAGCTACGGGACCGGTGAAGCCTTATAGTTTTCGACGCGCTGCACACTTTTGGTCCTATACATTAGCCCCGTATCTCTTATAGTTTAAGAGATATCAACGAAATAATGGATTTTTGTGTTTCTACGTCTTCTCTGACGGAATAGAGCTACGGGACCGGTGAAGCCTTATAGTTTTCGACGCGCTGCACACTTTTGGTCCTATACATTAGCCCCGTATCTCTTATAGTTTAAGAGATATCAACGAAATAATGGATTTTTGTGTTTCTACGTCTTCTCTGACGGAATAGAGCTACGGGACCGGTGAAGCCTTATAGTTTTCGACGCGCTGCACACTTTTGGTCCTATACATTAGCCCCGTATCTCTTATAGTTTAAGAGATATCAACGAAATAATGGATTTTTGTGTTTCTACGTCTTCTCTGACGGAATAGAGCTACGGGACCGGTGAAGCCTTATAGTTTTCGACGCGCTGCACACTTTTGGTCCTATACATTAGCCCCGTATCTCTTATAGTTTAAGAGATATCAACGAAATAATGGATTTTTGTGTTTCTACGTCTTCTCTGACGGAATAGAGCTACGGGACCGGTGAAGCCTTATAGTTTTCGACGCGCTGCACACTTTTGGTCCTATACATTAGCCCCGTATCTCTTATAGTTTAAGAGATATCAACGAAATAATGGATTTTTGTGTTTCTACGTCTTCTCTGACGGAATAGAGCTACGGGACCGGTGAAGCCTTATAGTTTTCGACGCGCTGCACACTTTTGGTCCTATACATTAGCCCCGTATCTCTTATAGTTTAAGAGATATCAACGAAATAATGGATTTTTGTGTTTCTACGTCTTCTCTGACGGAATAGAGCTACGGGACCGGTGAAGCCTTATAGTTTTCGACGCGCTGCACACTTTTGGTCCTATACATTAGCCCCGTATCTCTTATAGTTTAAGAGATATCAACGAAATAATGGATTTTTGTGTTTCTACGTCTTCTCTGACGGAATAGAGCTACGGGACCGGTGAAGCCTTATAGTTTTCGACGCGCTGCACACTTTTGGTCCTATACATTAGCCCCGTATCTCTTATAGTTTAAGAGATATCAACGAAATAATGGATTTTTGTGTTTCTACGTCTTCTCTGACGGAATAGAGCTACGGGACCGGTGAAGCCTTATAGTTTTCGACGCGCTGCACACTTTTGGTCCTATACATTAGCCCCGTATCTCTTATAGTTTAAGAGATATCAACGAAATAATGGATTTTTGTGTTTCTACGTCTTCTCTGACGGAATAGAGCTACGGGACCGGTGAAGCCTTATAGTTTTCGACGCGCTGCACACTTTTGGTCCTATACATTAGCCCCGTATCTCTTATAGTTTAAGAGATATCAACGAAATAATGGATTTTTGTGTTTCTACGTCTTCTCTGACGGAATAGAGCTACGGGACCGGTGAAGCCTTATAGTTTTCGACGCGCTGCACACTTTTGGTCCTATACCCGTATCTCTTATAGTTTAAGAGATATCAACGAAATAATGGATTTTTGTGTTTCTACGTCTTCTCTGACGGAATAGAGCTACGGGACCGGTGAAGCCTTATAGTTTTCGACGCGCTGCACACTTTTGGTCCTATACATTAGCCCCGTATCTCTTATAGTTTAAGAGATATCAACGAAATAATGGATTTTTGTGTTTCTACGTCTTCTCTGACGGAATAGAGCTACGGGACCGGTGAAGCCTTATAGTTTTCGACGCGCTGCACACTTTTGGTCCTATACATTAGCCCCGTATCTCTTATAGTTTAAGAGATATCAACGAAATAATGGATTTTTGTGTTTCTACGTCTTCTCTGACGGAATAGAGCTACGGGACCGGTGAAGCCTTATAGTTTTCGACGCGCTGCACACTTTTGGTCCTATACATTAGCCCCGTATCTCTTATAGTTTAAGAGATATCAACGAAATAATGGATTTTTGTGTTTCTACGTCTTCTCTGACGGAATAGAGCTACGGGACCGGTGAAGCCTTATAGTTTTCGACGCGCTGCACACTTTTGGTCCTATACATTAGCCCCGTATCTCTTATAGTTTAAGAGATATCAACGAAATAATGGATTTTTGTGTTTCTACGTCTTCTCTGACGGAATAGAGCTACGGGACCGGTGAAGCCTTATAGTTTTCGACGCGCTGCACACTTTTGGTCCTATACATTAGCCCCGTATCTCTTATAGTTTAAGAGATATCAACGAAATAATGGATTTTTGTGTTTCTACGTCTTCTCTGACGGAATAGAGCTACGGGACCGGTGAAGCCTTATAGTTTTCGACGCGCTGCACACTTTTGGTCCTATACATTAGCCCCGTATCTCTTATAGTTTAAGAGATATCAACGAAATAATGGATTTTTGTGTTTCTACGTCTTCTCTGACGGAATAGAGCTACGGGACCGGTGAAGCCTTATAGTTTTCGACGCGCTGCACACTTTTGGTCCTATACATTAGCCCCGTATCTCTTATAGTTTAAGAGATATCAACGAAATAATGGATTTTTGTGTTTCTACGTCTTCTCTGACGGAATAGAGCTACGGGACCGGTGAAGCCTTATAGTTTTCGACGCGCTGCACACTTTTGGTCCTATACATTAGCCCCGTATCTCTTATAGTTTAAGAGATATCAACGAAATAATGGATTTTTGTGTTTCTACGTCTTCTCTGACGGAATAGAGCTACGGGACCGGTGAAGCCTTATAGTTTTCGACGCGCTGCACACTTTTGGTCCTATACATTAGCCCCGTATCTCTTATAGTTTAAGAGATATCAACGAAATAATGGATTTTTGTGTTTCTACGTCTTCTCTGACGGAATAGAGCTACGGGACCGGTGAAGCCTTATAGTTTTCGACGCGCTGCACACTTTTGGTCCTATACATTAGCCCCGTATCTCTTATAGTTTAAGAGATATCAACGAAATAATGGATTTTTGTGTTTCTACGTCTTCTCTGACGGAATAGAGCTACGGGACCGGTGAAGCCTTATAGTTTTCGACGCGCTGCACACTTTTGGTCCTATACATTAGCCCCGTATCTCTTATAGTTTAAGAGATATCAACGAAATAATGGATTTTTGTGTTTCTACGTCTTCTCTGACGGAATAGAGCTACGGGACCGGTGAAGCCTTATAGTTTTCGACGCGCTGCACACTTTTGGTCCTATACATTAGCCCCGTATCTCTTATAGTTTAAGAGATATCAACGAAATAATGGATTTTTGTGTTTCTACGTCTTCTCTGACGGAATAGAGCTACGGGACCGGTGAAGCCTTATAGTTTTCGACGCGCTGCACACTTTTGGTCCTATACATTAGCCCCGTATCTCTTATAGTTTAAGAGATATCAACGAAATAATGGATTTTTGTGTTTCTACGTCTTCTCTGACGGAATAGAGCTACGGGACCGGTGAAGCCTTATAGTTTTCGACGCGCTGCACACTTTTGGTCCTATACATTAGCCCCGTATCTCTTATAGTTTAAGAGATATCAACGAAATAATGGATTTTTGTGTTTCTACGTCTTCTCTGACGGAATAGAGCTACGGGACCGGTGAAGCCTTATAGTTTTCGACGCGCTGCACACTTTTGGTCCTATACATTAGCCCCGTATCTCTTATAGTTTAAGAGATATCAACGAAATAATGGATTTTTGTGTTTCTACGTCTTCTCTGACGGAATAGAGCTACGGGACCGGTGAAGCCTTATAGTTTTCGACGCGCTGCACACTTTTGGTCCTATACATTAGCCCCGTATCTCTTATAGTTTAAGAGATATCAACGAAATAATGGATTTTTGTGTTTCTACGTCTTCTCTGACGGAATAGAGCTACGGGACCGGTGAAGCCTTATAGTTTTCGACGCGCTGCACACTTTTGGTCCTATACATTAGCCCCGTATCTCTTATAGTTTAAGAGATATCAACGAAATAATGGATTTTTGTGTTTCTACGTCTTCTCTGACGGAATAGAGCTACGGGACCGGTGAAGCCTTATAGTTTTCGACGCGCTGCACACTTTTGGTCCTATACATTAGCCCCGTATCTCTTATAGTTTAAGAGATATCAACGAAATAATGGATTTTTGTGTTTCTACGTCTTCTCTGACGGAATAGAGCTACGGGACCGGTGAAGCCTTATAGTTTTCGACGCGCTGCACACTTTTGGTCCTATACATTAGCCCCGTATCTCTTATAGTTTAAGAGATATCAACGAAATAATGGATTTTTGTGTTTCTACGTCTTCTCTGACGGAATAGAGCTACGGGACCGGTGAAGCCTTATAGTTTTCGACGCGCTGCACACTTTTGGTCCTATACATTAGCCCCGTATCTCTTATAGTTTAAGAGATATCAACGAAATAATGGATTTTTGTGTTTCTACGTCTTCTCTGACGGAATAGAGCTACGGGACCGGTGAAGCCTTATAGTTTTCGACGCGCTGCACACTTTTGGTCCTATACATTAGCCCCGTATCTCTTATAGTTTAAGAGATATCAACGAAATAATGGATTTTTGTGTTTCTACGTCTTCTCTGACGGAATAGAGCTACGGGACCGGTGAAGCCTTATAGTTTTCGACGCGCTGCACACTTTTGGTCCTATACATTAGCCCCGTATCTCTTATAGTTTAAGAGATATCAACGAAATAATGGATTTTTGTGTTTCTACGTCTTCTCTGACGGAATAGAGCTACGGGACCGGTGAAGCCTTATAGTTTTCGACGCGCTGCACACTTTTGGTCCTATACATTAGCCCCGTATCTCTTATAGTTTAAGAGATATCAACGAAATAATGGATTTTTGTGTTTCTACGTCTTCTCTGACGGAATAGAGCTACGGGACCGGTGAAGCCTTATAGTTTTCGACGCGCTGCACACTTTTGGTCCTATACATTAGCCCCGTATCTCTTATAGTTTAAGAGATATCAACGAAATAATGGATTTTTGTGTTTCTACGTCTTCTCTGACGGAATAGAGCTACGGGACCGGTGAAGCCTTATAGTTTTCGACGCGCTGCACACTTTTGGTCCTATACATTAGCCCCGTATCTCTTATAGTTTAAGAGATATCAACGAAATAATGGATTTTTGTGTTTCTACGTCTTCTCTGACGGAATAGAGCTACGGGACCGGTGAAGCCTTATAGTTTTCGACGCGCTGCACACTTTTGGTCCTATACATTAGCCCCGTATCTCTTATAGTTTAAGAGATATCAACGAAATAATGGATTTTTGTGTTTCTACGTCTTCTCTGACGGAATAGAGCTACGGGACCGGTGAAGCCTTATAGTTTTCGACGCGCTGCACACTTTTGGTCCTATACATTAGCCCCGTATCTCTTATAGTTTAAGAGATATCAACGAAATAATGGATTTTTGTGTTTCTACGTCTTCTCTGACGGAATAGAGCTACGGGACCGGTGAAGCCTTATAGTTTTCGACGCGCTGCACACTTTTGGTCCTATACATTAGCCCCGTATCTCTTATAGTTTAAGAGATATCAACGAAATAATGGATTTTTGTGTTTCTACGTCTTCTCTGACGGAATAGAGCTACGGGACCGGTGAAGCCTTATAGTTTTCGACGCGCTGCACACTTTTGGTCCTATACATTAGCCCCGTATCTCTTATAGTTTAAGAGATATCAACGAAATAATGGATTTTTGTGTTTCTACGTCTTCTCTGACGGAATAGAGCTACGGGACCGGTGAAGCCTTATAGTTTTCGACGCGCTGCACACTTTTGGTCCTATACATTAGCCCCGTATCTCTTATAGTTTAAGAGATATCAACGAAATAATGGATTTTTGTGTTTCTACGTCTTCTCTGACGGAATAGAGCTACGGGACCGGTGAAGCCTTATAGTTTTCGACGCGCTGCACACTTTTGGTCCTATACATTAGCCCCGTATCTCTTATAGTTTAAGAGATATCAACGAAATAATGGATTTTTGTGTTTCTACGTCTTCTCTGACGGAATAGAGCTACGGGACCGGTGAAGCCTTATAGTTTTCGACGCGCTGCACACTTTTGGTCCTATACATTAGCCCCGTATCTCTTATAGTTTAAGAGATATCAACGAAATAATGGATTTTTGTGTTTCTACGTCTTCTCTGACGGAATAGAGCTACGGGACCGGTGAAGCCTTATAGTTTTCGACGCGCTGCACACTTTTGGTCCTATACATTAGCCCCGTATCTCTTATAGTTTAAGAGATATCAACGAAATAATGGATTTTTGTGTTTCTACGTCTTCTCTGACGGAATAGAGCTACGGGACCGGTGAAGCCTTATAGTTTTCGACGCGCTGCACACTTTTGGTCCTATACATTAGCCCCGTATCTCTTATAGTTTAAGAGATATCAACGAAATAATGGATTTTTGTGTTTCTACGTCTTCTCTGACGGAATAGAGCTACGGGACCGGTGAAGCCTTATAGTTTTCGACGCGCTGCACACTTTTGGTCCTATACATTAGCCCCGTATCTCTTATAGTTTAAGAGATATCAACGAAATAATGGATTTTTGTGTTTCTACGTCTTCTCTGACGGAATAGAGCTACGGGACCGGTGAAGCCTTATAGTTTTCGACGCGCTGCACACTTTTGGTCCTATACATTAGCCCCGTATCTCTTATAGTTTAAGAGATATCAACGAAATAATGGATTTTTGTGTTTCTACGTCTTCTCTGACGGAATAGAGCTACGGGACCGGTGAAGCCTTATAGTTTTCGACGCGCTGCACACTTTTGGTCCTATACATTAGCCCCGTATCTCTTATAGTTTAAGAGATATCAACGAAATAATGGATTTTTGTGTTTCTACGTCTTCTCTGACGGAATAGAGCTACGGGACCGGTGAAGCCTTATAGTTTTCGACGCGCTGCACACTTTTGGTCCTATACATTAGCCCCGTATCTCTTATAGTTTAAGAGATATCAACGAAATAATGGATTTTTGTGTTTCTACGTCTTCTCTGACGGAATAGAGCTACGGGACCGGTGAAGCCTTATAGTTTTCGACGCGCTGCACACTTTTGGTCCTATACATTAGCCCCGTATCTCTTATAGTTTAAGAGATATCAACGAAATAATGGATTTTTGTGTTTCTACGTCTTCTCTGACGGAATAGAGCTACGGGACCGGTGAAGCCTTATAGTTTTCGACGCGCTGCACACTTTTGGTCCTATACATTAGCCCCGTATCTCTTATAGTTTAAGAGATATCAACGAAATAATGGATTTTTGTGTTTCTACGTCTTCTCTGACGGAATAGAGCTACGGGACCGGTGAAGCCTTATAGTTTTCGACGCGCTGCACACTTTTGGTCCTATACATTAGCCCCGTATCTCTTATAGTTTAAGAGATATCAACGAAATAATGGATTTTTGTGTTTCTACGTCTTCTCTGACGGAATAGAGCTACGGGACCGGTGAAGCCTTATAGTTTTCGACGCGCTGCACACTTTTGGTCCTATACATTAGCCCCGTATCTCTTATAGTTTAAGAGATATCAACGAAATAATGGATTTTTGTGTTTCTACGTCTTCTCTGACGGAATAGAGCTACGGGACCGGTGAAGCCTTATAGTTTTCGACGCGCTGCACACTTTTGGTCCTATACATTAGCCCCGTATCTCTTATAGTTTAAGAGATATCAACGAAATAATGGATTTTTGTGTTTCTACGTCTTCTCTGACGGAATAGAGCTACGGGACCGGTGAAGCCTTATAGTTTTCGACGCGCTGCACACTTTTGGTCCTATACATTAGCCCCGTATCTCTTATAGTTTAAGAGATATCAACGAAATAATGGATTTTTGTGTTTCTACGTCTTCTCTGACGGAATAGAGCTACGGGACCGGTGAAGCCTTATAGTTTTCGACGCGCTGCACACTTTTGGTCCTATACATTAGCCCCGTATCTCTTATAGTTTAAGAGATATCAACGAAATAATGGATTTTTGTGTTTCTACGTCTTCTCTGACGGAATAGAGCTACGGGACCGGTGAAGCCTTATAGTTTTCGACGCGCTGCACACTTTTGGTCCTATACATTAGCCCCGTATCTCTTATAGTTTAAGAGATATCAACGAAATAATGGATTTTTGTGTTTCTACGTCTTCTCTGACGGAATAGAGCTACGGGACCGGTGAAGCCTTATAGTTTTCGACGCGCTGCACACTTTTGGTCCTATACATTAGCCCCGTATCTCTTATAGTTTAAGAGATATCAACGAAATAATGGATTTTTGTGTTTCTACGTCTTCTCTGACGGAATAGAGCTACGGGACCGGTGAAGCCTTATAGTTTTCGACGCGCTGCACACTTTTGGTCCTATACATTAGCCCCGTATCTCTTATAGTTTAAGAGATATCAACGAAATAATGGATTTTTGTGTTTCTACGTCTTCTCTGACGGAATAGAGCTACGGGACCGGTGAAGCCTTATAGTTTTCGACGCGCTGCACACTTTTGGTCCTATACATTAGCCCCGTATCTCTTATAGTTTAAGAGATATCAACGAAATAATGGATTTTTGTGTTTCTACGTCTTCTCTGACGGAATAGAGCTACGGGACCGGTGAAGCCTTATAGTTTTCGACGCGCTGCACACTTTTGGTCCTATACATTAGCCCCGTATCTCTTATAGTTTAAGAGATATCAACGAAATAATGGATTTTTGTGTTTCTACGTCTTCTCTGACGGAATAGAGCTACGGGACCGGTGAAGCCTTATAGTTTTCGACGCGCTGCACACTTTTGGTCCTATACATTAGCCCCGTATCTCTTATAGTTTAAGAGATATCAACGAAATAATGGATTTTTGTGTTTCTACGTCTTCTCTGACGGAATAGAGCTACGGGACCGGTGAAGCCTTATAGTTTTCGACGCGCTGCACACTTTTGGTCCTATACATTAGCCCCGTATCTCTTATAGTTTAAGAGATATCAACGAAATAATGGATTTTTGTGTTTCTACGTCTTCTCTGACGGAATAGAGCTACGGGACCGGTGAAGCCTTATAGTTTTCGACGCGCTGCACACTTTTGGTCCTATACATTAGCCCCGTATCTCTTATAGTTTAAGAGATATCAACGAAATAATGGATTTTTGTGTTTCTACGTCTTCTCTGACGGAATAGAGCTACGGGACCGGTGAAGCCTTATAGTTTTCGACGCGCTGCACACTTTTGGTCCTATACATTAGCCCCGTATCTCTTATAGTTTAAGAGATATCAACGAAATAATGGATTTTTGTGTTTCTACGTCTTCTCTGACGGAATAGAGCTACGGGACCGGTGAAGCCTTATAGTTTTCGACGCGCTGCACACTTTTGGTCCTATACATTAGCCCCGTATCTCTTATAGTTTAAGAGATATCAACGAAATAATGGATTTTTGTGTTTCTACGTCTTCTCTGACGGAATAGAGCTACGGGACCGGTGAAGCCTTATAGTTTTCGACGCGCTGCACACTTTTGGTCCTATACATTAGCCCCGTATCTCTTATAGTTTAAGAGATATCAACGAAATAATGGATTTTTGTGTTTCTACGTCTTCTCTGACGGAATAGAGCTACGGGACCGGTGAAGCCTTATAGTTTTCGACGCGCTGCACACTTTTGGTCCTATACATTAGCCCCGTATCTCTTATAGTTTAAGAGATATCAACGAAATAATGGATTTTTGTGTTTCTACGTCTTCTCTGACGGAATAGAGCTACGGGACCGGTGAAGCCTTATAGTTTTCGACGCGCTGCACACTTTTGGTCCTATACATTAGCCCCGTATCTCTTATAGTTTAAGAGATATCAACGAAATAATGGATTTTTGTGTTTCTACGTCTTCTCTGACGGAATAGAGCTACGGGACCGGTGAAGCCTTATAGTTTTCGACGCGCTGCACACTTTTGGTCCTATACATTAGCCCCGTATCTCTTATAGTTTAAGAGATATCAACGAAATAATGGATTTTTGTGTTTCTACGTCTTCTCTGACGGAATAGAGCTACGGGACCGGTGAAGCCTTATAGTTTTCGACGCGCTGCACACTTTTGGTCCTATACATTAGCCCCGTATCTCTTATAGTTTAAGAGATATCAACGAAATAATGGATTTTTGTGTTTCTACGTCTTCTCTGACGGAATAGAGCTACGGGACCGGTGAAGCCTTATAGTTTTCGACGCGCTGCACACTTTTGGTCCTATACATTAGCCCCGTATCTCTTATAGTTTAAGAGATATCAACGAAATAATGGATTTTTGTGTTTCTACGTCTTCTCTGACGGAATAGAGCTACGGGACCGGTGAAGCCTTATAGTTTTCGACGCGCTGCACACTTTTGGTCCTATACATTAGCCCCGTATCTCTTATAGTTTAAGAGATATCAACGAAATAATGGATTTTTGTGTTTCTACGTCTTCTCTGACGGAATAGAGCTACGGGACCGGTGAAGCCTTATAGTTTTCGACGCGCTGCACACTTTTGGTCCTATACATTAGCCCCGTATCTCTTATAGTTTAAGAGATATCAACGAAATAATGGATTTTTGTGTTTCTACGTCTTCTCTGACGGAATAGAGCTACGGGACCGGTGAAGCCTTATAGTTTTCGACGCGCTGCACACTTTTGGTCCTATACATTAGCCCCGTATCTCTTATAGTTTAAGAGATATCAACGAAATAATGGATTTTTGTGTTTCTACGTCTTCTCTGACGGAATAGAGCTACGGGACCGGTGAAGCCTTATAGTTTTCGACGCGCTGCACACTTTTGGTCCTATACATTAGCCCCGTATCTCTTATAGTTTAAGAGATATCAACGAAATAATGGATTTTTGTGTTTCTACGTCTTCTCTGACGGAATAGAGCTACGGGACCGGTGAAGCCTTATAGTTTTCGACGCGCTGCACACTTTTGGTCCTATACATTAGCCCCGTATCTCTTATAGTTTAAGAGATATCAACGAAATAATGGATTTTTGTGTTTCTACGTCTTCTCTGACGGAATAGAGCTACGGGACCGGTGAAGCCTTATAGTTTTCGACGCGCTGCACACTTTTGGTCCTATACATTAGCCCCGTATCTCTTATAGTTTAAGAGATATCAACGAAATAATGGATTTTTGTGTTTCTACGTCTTCTCTGACGGAATAGAGCTACGGGACCGGTGAAGCCTTATAGTTTTCGACGCGCTGCACACTTTTGGTCCTATACATTAGCCCCGTATCTCTTATAGTTTAAGAGATATCAACGAAATAATGGATTTTTGTGTTTCTACGTCTTCTCTGACGGAATAGAGCTACGGGACCGGTGAAGCCTTATAGTTTTCGACGCGCTGCACACTTTTGGTCCTATACATTAGCCCCGTATCTCTTATAGTTTAAGAGATATCAACGAAATAATGGATTTTTGTGTTTCTACGTCTTCTCTGACGGAATAGAGCTACGGGACCGGTGAAGCCTTATAGTTTTCGACGCGCTGCACACTTTTGGTCCTATACATTAGCCCCGTATCTCTTATAGTTTAAGAGATATCAACGAAATAATGGATTTTTGTGTTTCTACGTCTTCTCTGACGGAATAGAGCTACGGGACCGGTGAAGCCTTATAGTTTTCGACGCGCTGCACACTTTTGGTCCTATACATTAGCCCCGTATCTCTTATAGTTTAAGAGATATCAACGAAATAATGGATTTTTGTGTTTCTACGTCTTCTCTGACGGAATAGAGCTACGGGACCGGTGAAGCCTTATAGTTTTCGACGCGCTGCACACTTTTGGTCCTATACATTAGCCCCGTATCTCTTATAGTTTAAGAGATATCAACGAAATAATGGATTTTTGTGTTTCTACGTCTTCTCTGACGGAATAGAGCTACGGGACCGGTGAAGCCTTATAGTTTTCGACGCGCTGCACACTTTTGGTCCTATACATTAGCCCCGTATCTCTTATAGTTTAAGAGATATCAACGAAATAATGGATTTTTGTGTTTCTACGTCTTCTCTGACGGAATAGAGCTACGGGACCGGTGAAGCCTTATAGTTTTCGACGCGCTGCACACTTTTGGTCCTATACATTAGCCCCGTATCTCTTATAGTTTAAGAGATATCAACGAAATAATGGATTTTTGTGTTTCTACGTCTTCTCTGACGGAATAGAGCTACGGGACCGGTGAAGCCTTATAGTTTTCGACGCGCTGCACACTTTTGGTCCTATACATTAGCCCCGTATCTCTTATAGTTTAAGAGATATCAACGAAATAATGGATTTTTGTGTTTCTACGTCTTCTCTGACGGAATAGAGCTACGGGACCGGTGAAGCCTTATAGTTTTCGACGCGCTGCACACTTTTGGTCCTATACATTAGCCCCGTATCTCTTATAGTTTAAGAGATATCAACGAAATAATGGATTTTTGTGTTTCTACGTCTTCTCTGACGGAATAGAGCTACGGGACCGGTGAAGCCTTATAGTTTTCGACGCGCTGCACACTTTTGGTCCTATACATTAGCCCCGTATCTCTTATAGTTTAAGAGATATCAACGAAATAATGGATTTTTGTGTTTCTACGTCTTCTCTGACGGAATAGAGCTACGGGACCGGTGAAGCCTTATAGTTTTCGACGCGCTGCACACTTTTGGTCCTATACATTAGCCCCGTATCTCTTATAGTTTAAGAGATATCAACGAAATAATGGATTTTTGTGTTTCTACGTCTTCTCTGACGGAATAGAGCTACGGGACCGGTGAAGCCTTATAGTTTTCGACGCGCTGCACACTTTTGGTCCTATACATTAGCCCCGTATCTCTTATAGTTTAAGAGATATCAACGAAATAATGGATTTTTGTGTTTCTACGTCTTCTCTGACGGAATAGAGCTACGGGACCGGTGAAGCCTTATAGTTTTCGACGCGCTGCACACTTTTGGTCCTATACATTAGCCCCGTATCTCTTATAGTTTAAGAGATATCAACGAAATAATGGATTTTTGTGTTTCTACGTCTTCTCTGACGGAATAGAGCTACGGGACCGGTGAAGCCTTATAGTTTTCGACGCGCTGCACACTTTTGGTCCTATACATTAGCCCCGTATCTCTTATAGTTTAAGAGATATCAACGAAATAATGGATTTTTGTGTTTCTACGTCTTCTCTGACGGAATAGAGCTACGGGACCGGTGAAGCCTTATAGTTTTCGACGCGCTGCACACTTTTGGTCCTATACATTAGCCCCGTATCTCTTATAGTTTAAGAGATATCAACGAAATAATGGATTTTTGTGTTTCTACGTCTTCTCTGACGGAATAGAGCTACGGGACCGGTGAAGCCTTATAGTTTTCGACGCGCTGCACACTTTTGGTCCTATACATTAGCCCCGTATCTCTTATAGTTTAAGAGATATCAACGAAATAATGGATTTTTGTGTTTCTACGTCTTCTCTGACGGAATAGAGCTACGGGACCGGTGAAGCCTTATAGTTTTCGACGCGCTGCACACTTTTGGTCCTATACATTAGCCCCGTATCTCTTATAGTTTAAGAGATATCAACGAAATAATGGATTTTTGTGTTTCTACGTCTTCTCTGACGGAATAGAGCTACGGGACCGGTGAAGCCTTATAGTTTTCGACGCGCTGCACACTTTTGGTCCTATACATTAGCCCCGTATCTCTTATAGTTTAAGAGATATCAACGAAATAATGGATTTTTGTGTTTCTACGTCTTCTCTGACGGAATAGAGCTACGGGACCGGTGAAGCCTTATAGTTTTCGACGCGCTGCACACTTTTGGTCCTATACATTAGCCCCGTATCTCTTATAGTTTAAGAGATATCAACGAAATAATGGATTTTTGTGTTTCTACGTCTTCTCTGACGGAATAGAGCTACGGGACCGGTGAAGCCTTATAGTTTTCGACGCGCTGCACACTTTTGGTCCTATACATTAGCCCCGTATCTCTTATAGTTTAAGAGATATCAACGAAATAATGGATTTTTGTGTTTCTACGTCTTCTCTGACGGAATAGAGCTACGGGACCGGTGAAGCCTTATAGTTTTCGACGCGCTGCACACTTTTGGTCCTATACATTAGCCCCGTATCTCTTATAGTTTAAGAGATATCAACGAAATAATGGATTTTTGTGTTTCTACGTCTTCTCTGACGGAATAGAGCTACGGGACCGGTGAAGCCTTATAGTTTTCGACGCGCTGCACACTTTTGGTCCTATACATTAGCCCCGTATCTCTTATAGTTTAAGAGATATCAACGAAATAATGGATTTTTGTGTTTCTACGTCTTCTCTGACGGAATAGAGCTACGGGACCGGTGAAGCCTTATAGTTTTCGACGCGCTGCACACTTTTGGTCCTATACATTAGCCCCGTATCTCTTATAGTTTAAGAGATATCAACGAAATAATGGATTTTTGTGTTTCTACGTCTTCTCTGACGGAATAGAGCTACGGGACCGGTGAAGCCTTATAGTTTTCGACGCGCTGCACACTTTTGGTCCTATACATTAGCCCCGTATCTCTTATAGTTTAAGAGATATCAACGAAATAATGGATTTTTGTGTTTCTACGTCTTCTCTGACGGAATAGAGCTACGGGACCGGTGAAGCCTTATAGTTTTCGACGCGCTGCACACTTTTGGTCCTATACATTAGCCCCGTATCTCTTATAGTTTAAGAGATATCAACGAAATAATGGATTTTTGTGTTTCTACGTCTTCTCTGACGGAATAGAGCTACGGGACCGGTGAAGCCTTATAGTTTTCGACGCGCTGCACACTTTTGGTCCTATACATTAGCCCCGTATCTCTTATAGTTTAAGAGATATCAACGAAATAATGGATTTTTGTGTTTCTACGTCTTCTCTGACGGAATAGAGCTACGGGACCGGTGAAGCCTTATAGTTTTCGACGCGCTGCACACTTTTGGTCCTATACATTAGCCCCGTATCTCTTATAGTTTAAGAGATATCAACGAAATAATGGATTTTTGTGTTTCTACGTCTTCTCTGACGGAATAGAGCTACGGGACCGGTGAAGCCTTATAGTTTTCGACGCGCTGCACACTTTTGGTCCTATACATTAGCCCCGTATCTCTTATAGTTTAAGAGATATCAACGAAATAATGGATTTTTGTGTTTCTACGTCTTCTCTGACGGAATAGAGCTACGGGACCGGTGAAGCCTTATAGTTTTCGACGCGCTGCACACTTTTGGTCCTATACATTAGCCCCGTATCTCTTATAGTTTAAGAGATATCAACGAAATAATGGATTTTTGTGTTTCTACGTCTTCTCTGACGGAATAGAGCTACGGGACCGGTGAAGCCTTATAGTTTTCGACGCGCTGCACACTTTTGGTCCTATACATTAGCCCCGTATCTCTTATAGTTTAAGAGATATCAACGAAATAATGGATTTTTGTGTTTCTACGTCTTCTCTGACGGAATAGAGCTACGGGACCGGTGAAGCCTTATAGTTTTCGACGCGCTGCACACTTTTGGTCCTATACATTAGCCCCGTATCTCTTATAGTTTAAGAGATATCAACGAAATAATGGATTTTTGTGTTTCTACGTCTTCTCTGACGGAATAGAGCTACGGGACCGGTGAAGCCTTATAGTTTTCGACGCGCTGCACACTTTTGGTCCTATACATTAGCCCCGTATCTCTTATAGTTTAAGAGATATCAACGAAATAATGGATTTTTGTGTTTCTACGTCTTCTCTGACGGAATAGAGCTACGGGACCGGTGAAGCCTTATAGTTTTCGACGCGCTGCACACTTTTGGTCCTATACATTAGCCCCGTATCTCTTATAGTTTAAGAGATATCAACGAAATAATGGATTTTTGTGTTTCTACGTCTTCTCTGACGGAATAGAGCTACGGGACCGGTGAAGCCTTATAGTTTTCGACGCGCTGCACACTTTTGGTCCTATACATTAGCCCCGTATCTCTTATAGTTTAAGAGATATCAACGAAATAATGGATTTTTGTGTTTCTACGTCTTCTCTGACGGAATAGAGCTACGGGACCGGTGAAGCCTTATAGTTTTCGACGCGCTGCACACTTTTGGTCCTATACATTAGCCCCGTATCTCTTATAGTTTAAGAGATATCAACGAAATAATGGATTTTTGTGTTTCTACGTCTTCTCTGACGGAATAGAGCTACGGGACCGGTGAAGCCTTATAGTTTTCGACGCGCTGCACACTTTTGGTCCTATACATTAGCCCCGTATCTCTTATAGTTTAAGAGATATCAACGAAATAATGGATTTTTGTGTTTCTACGTCTTCTCTGACGGAATAGAGCTACGGGACCGGTGAAGCCTTATAGTTTTCGACGCGCTGCACACTTTTGGTCCTATACATTAGCCCCGTATCTCTTATAGTTTAAGAGATATCAACGAAATAATGGATTTTTGTGTTTCTACGTCTTCTCTGACGGAATAGAGCTACGGGACCGGTGAAGCCTTATAGTTTTCGACGCGCTGCACACTTTTGGTCCTATACATTAGCCCCGTATCTCTTATAGTTTAAGAGATATCAACGAAATAATGGATTTTTGTGTTTCTACGTCTTCTCTGACGGAATAGAGCTACGGGACCGGTGAAGCCTTATAGTTTTCGACGCGCTGCACACTTTTGGTCCTATACATTAGCCCCGTATCTCTTATAGTTTAAGAGATATCAACGAAATAATGGATTTTTGTGTTTCTACGTCTTCTCTGACGGAATAGAGCTACGGGACCGGTGAAGCCTTATAGTTTTCGACGCGCTGCACACTTTTGGTCCTATACATTAGCCCCGTATCTCTTATAGTTTAAGAGATATCAACGAAATAATGGATTTTTGTGTTTCTACGTCTTCTCTGACGGAATAGAGCTACGGGACCGGTGAAGCCTTATAGTTTTCGACGCGCTGCACACTTTTGGTCCTATACATTAGCCCCGTATCTCTTATAGTTTAAGAGATATCAACGAAATAATGGATTTTTGTGTTTCTACGTCTTCTCTGACGGAATAGAGCTACGGGACCGGTGAAGCCTTATAGTTTTCGACGCGCTGCACACTTTTGGTCCTATACATTAGCCCCGTATCTCTTATAGTTTAAGAGATATCAACGAAATAATGGATTTTTGTGTTTCTACGTCTTCTCTGACGGAATAGAGCTACGGGACCGGTGAAGCCTTATAGTTTTCGACGCGCTGCACACTTTTGGTCCTATACATTAGCCCCGTATCTCTTATAGTTTAAGAGATATCAACGAAATAATGGATTTTTGTGTTTCTACGTCTTCTCTGACGGAATAGAGCTACGGGACCGGTGAAGCCTTATAGTTTTCGACGCGCTGCACACTTTTGGTCCTATACATTAGCCCCGTATCTCTTATAGTTTAAGAGATATCAACGAAATAATGGATTTTTGTGTTTCTACGTCTTCTCTGACGGAATAGAGCTACGGGACCGGTGAAGCCTTATAGTTTTCGACGCGCTGCACACTTTTGGTCCTATACATTAGCCCCGTATCTCTTATAGTTTAAGAGATATCAACGAAATAATGGATTTTTGTGTTTCTACGTCTTCTCTGACGGAATAGAGCTACGGGACCGGTGAAGCCTTATAGTTTTCGACGCGCTGCACACTTTTGGTCCTATACATTAGCCCCGTATCTCTTATAGTTTAAGAGATATCAACGAAATAATGGATTTTTGTGTTTCTACGTCTTCTCTGACGGAATAGAGCTACGGGACCGGTGAAGCCTTATAGTTTTCGACGCGCTGCACACTTTTGGTCCTATACATTAGCCCCGTATCTCTTATAGTTTAAGAGATATCAACGAAATAATGGATTTTTGTGTTTCTACGTCTTCTCTGACGGAATAGAGCTACGGGACCGGTGAAGCCTTATAGTTTTCGACGCGCTGCACACTTTTGGTCCTATACATTAGCCCCGTATCTCTTATAGTTTAAGAGATATCAACGAAATAATGGATTTTTGTGTTTCTACGTCTTCTCTGACGGAATAGAGCTACGGGACCGGTGAAGCCTTATAGTTTTCGACGCGCTGCACACTTTTGGTCCTATACATTAGCCCCGTATCTCTTATAGTTTAAGAGATATCAACGAAATAATGGATTTTTGTGTTTCTACGTCTTCTCTGACGGAATAGAGCTACGGGACCGGTGAAGCCTTATAGTTTTCGACGCGCTGCACACTTTTGGTCCTATACATTAGCCCCGTATCTCTTATAGTTTAAGAGATATCAACGAAATAATGGATTTTTGTGTTTCTACGTCTTCTCTGACGGAATAGAGCTACGGGACCGGTGAAGCCTTATAGTTTTCGACGCGCTGCACACTTTTGGTCCTATACATTAGCCCCGTATCTCTTATAGTTTAAGAGATATCAACGAAATAATGGATTTTTGTGTTTCTACGTCTTCTCTGACGGAATAGAGCTACGGGACCGGTGAAGCCTTATAGTTTTCGACGCGCTGCACACTTTTGGTCCTATACATTAGCCCCGTATCTCTTATAGTTTAAGAGATATCAACGAAATAATGGATTTTTGTGTTTCTACGTCTTCTCTGACGGAATAGAGCTACGGGACCGGTGAAGCCTTATAGTTTTCGACGCGCTGCACACTTTTGGTCCTATACATTAGCCCCGTATCTCTTATAGTTTAAGAGATATCAACGAAATAATGGATTTTTGTGTTTCTACGTCTTCTCTGACGGAATAGAGCTACGGGACCGGTGAAGCCTTATAGTTTTCGACGCGCTGCACACTTTTGGTCCTATACATTAGCCCCGTATCTCTTATAGTTTAAGAGATATCAACGAAATAATGGATTTTTGTGTTTCTACGTCTTCTCTGACGGAATAGAGCTACGGGACCGGTGAAGCCTTATAGTTTTCGACGCGCTGCACACTTTTGGTCCTATACATTAGCCCCGTATCTCTTATAGTTTAAGAGATATCAACGAAATAATGGATTTTTGTGTTTCTACGTCTTCTCTGACGGAATAGAGCTACGGGACCGGTGAAGCCTTATAGTTTTCGACGCGCTGCACACTTTTGGTCCTATACATTAGCCCCGTATCTCTTATAGTTTAAGAGATATCAACGAAATAATGGATTTTTGTGTTTCTACGTCTTCTCTGACGGAATAGAGCTACGGGACCGGTGAAGCCTTATAGTTTTCGACGCGCTGCACACTTTTGGTCCTATACATTAGCCCCGTATCTCTTATAGTTTAAGAGATATCAACGAAATAATGGATTTTTGTGTTTCTACGTCTTCTCTGACGGAATAGAGCTACGGGACCGGTGAAGCCTTATAGTTTTCGACGCGCTGCACACTTTTGGTCCTATACATTAGCCCCGTATCTCTTATAGTTTAAGAGATATCAACGAAATAATGGATTTTTGTGTTTCTACGTCTTCTCTGACGGAATAGAGCTACGGGACCGGTGAAGCCTTATAGTTTTCGACGCGCTGCACACTTTTGGTCCTATACATTAGCCCCGTATCTCTTATAGTTTAAGAGATATCAACGAAATAATGGATTTTTGTGTTTCTACGTCTTCTCTGACGGAATAGAGCTACGGGACCGGTGAAGCCTTATAGTTTTCGACGCGCTGCACACTTTTGGTCCTATACATTAGCCCCGTATCTCTTATAGTTTAAGAGATATCAACGAAATAATGGATTTTTGTGTTTCTACGTCTTCTCTGACGGAATAGAGCTACGGGACCGGTGAAGCCTTATAGTTTTCGACGCGCTGCACACTTTTGGTCCTATACATTAGCCCCGTATCTCTTATAGTTTAAGAGATATCAACGAAATAATGGATTTTTGTGTTTCTACGTCTTCTCTGACGGAATAGAGCTACGGGACCGGTGAAGCCTTATAGTTTTCGACGCGCTGCACACTTTTGGTCCTATACATTAGCCCCGTATCTCTTATAGTTTAAGAGATATCAACGAAATAATGGATTTTTGTGTTTCTACGTCTTCTCTGACGGAATAGAGCTACGGGACCGGTGAAGCCTTATAGTTTTCGACGCGCTGCACACTTTTGGTCCTATACATTAGCCCCGTATCTCTTATAGTTTAAGAGATATCAACGAAATAATGGATTTTTGTGTTTCTACGTCTTCTCTGACGGAATAGAGCTACGGGACCGGTGAAGCCTTATAGTTTTCGACGCGCTGCACACTTTTGGTCCTATACATTAGCCCCGTATCTCTTATAGTTTAAGAGATATCAACGAAATAATGGATTTTTGTGTTTCTACGTCTTCTCTGACGGAATAGAGCTACGGGACCGGTGAAGCCTTATAGTTTTCGACGCGCTGCACACTTTTGGTCCTATACATTAGCCCCGTATCTCTTATAGTTTAAGAGATATCAACGAAATAATGGATTTTTGTGTTTCTACGTCTTCTCTGACGGAATAGAGCTACGGGACCGGTGAAGCCTTATAGTTTTCGACGCGCTGCACACTTTTGGTCCTATACATTAGCCCCGTATCTCTTATAGTTTAAGAGATATCAACGAAATAATGGATTTTTGTGTTTCTACGTCTTCTCTGACGGAATAGAGCTACGGGACCGGTGAAGCCTTATAGTTTTCGACGCGCTGCACACTTTTGGTCCTATACATTAGCCCCGTATCTCTTATAGTTTAAGAGATACCAACAAAATAATGGATTTTTGTGCTTCTACGTCTTCTCTGACGGAATAGAGCTACGGGACCAGTTAAGCCTTATAATTTTCGACGCGCTGCACACTTTTGGTCCTACACATTAGCCTTGTATCTCTTATACTTTAAGAGATATCAAAGAATTAATGGATTTTTGTGTTTCAACGTCTACTCTGACGGAATAGAGCTACGAGACCAATTAAGCCTTATAGTTTTCGACGCGCTGCACACTTTTGGTCCTACACATTAGCCCGGTATCTCTTATAGTTTAAGAGATATCAACAAAATAATGGATTTTTGTGTTTCTACGTCTTCTCTGACGGAATAGAGCTACGGGACCAGTTAAGCCTTATACCTTTCGACGCGCTGCACAATTTTGGTCCTATACATTAGCCCGGTATCTCTTATAGTTTAAGAGATATCAACGAAATAATGGATTTTTGTGTTTCTACGTCTTCTCTGACGGAATAGAGCTACGGGACCAGTTAAGCCTTATAGTTTTCGACGCGCTGCACACTTTTGGTCCTATACATTAGCCCGTATCTCTTATAGTTTAAGAGATATCAACGAAATAATGGATTTTTGTGTTTCTACGTCTTCTCTGACGGAATAGAGCTACGGGACCAGTTAAGCCTTATACCTTTCGACGCGTTGCACAATTTTGGTCCTATACATTAGCCCGGTATCTCTTATAGTTTATGAAACATCAACGAAATAATGGATTTTTGTGTCTCTACATCTTCTCTGACGGGATATCGCAACGGCATCTATGAAGCCTTATAGTTTTCGACGCGCTGCACACATTTGTTCCTATACATTAGAACCGTATCTCTTATACTTTAAGAGATATCAATAGAATTAATGGATTTTTGTGTTTCTACGTCTTCTCTGACGGAATAGAGCTACGGGACCAGTTAAGCCTTACACCTTTCAACGCGCTGCACAATTTTGGTCCTATACATTAGCCCGGTATCTCTTATAGTTTAAGAGAAATCAACGAAATAATAGACTTTTGTGTTTCTACGTCTTCTCTGACGGAATAGAGCTACGGGACCAGTTAAGCCTTATACCTTTCGACGCGCTGCACAATTTTGGTCCTATACATTAGCCCGGTATCTCTTATAGTTTAAGAGATATCAACGAAATAATGGATTTTTGTGTTTCTACGTCTTCTCTGACGGAATAGAGCTACGGGACCAGTTAAGCCTTATACCTTTCGACGCGCTGCACAATTTTGGTCCTATACATTAGCCCCGTATCTCTTATAGTTTAAGAGATATCAACGAAATAATGGATTTTTGTGTTTCTACGTCTTCTCTGACGGAATAGAGCTACGGGACCAGTTAAGCCTTATACCTTTCGACGCGCTGCACAATTTTGGTCCTATACATTAGCCCGGTATCTCTTATAGTTTAAGAGATATCAACGAAATAATGGATTTTTGTGTTTCTACGTCTTCTCTGACGGAATAGAGCTACGGGACCAGTTAAGCCTTATACCTTTCGACGCGCTGCACAATTTTGTTCCTATACATTAGCCCGGTATCTCTTATAGTTTAAGAGATATCAACGAAATAATGGATTTTTGTGTTTCTACGTCTTTCTCTGACGGAATAGAGCTACGGGACCGGTTAAGCCTTATAGTTTTCGACGCGCTGCACACTTTTGTTCCTATACATTAGAACCGTATCTCTTATAGTTTAAGAGATATCATCGAAATAATGGATTTTTGTGTTTCTACGTCTTCTCTGACGGAATAGAGCTACGGGACCAGTTAAGCCTTATAGTTTTCGACGCGCTGCACACTTTTGGTCCTATACATTAGCCCGGTATCTCTTATAGTTTAAGAGATATCAACGAAATAATGGATTTTTGTGTTTCTACGTCTTCTCTGACGGAATAGAGCTACGGGACCAGTTAAGCCTTATAGTTTTCGACGCGCTGCACACTTTTGGTCCTACACATTAGCCCCGTATCTCTTATAGTTTAAGAGATATCAACGAAATAATGGATTTTTGTGTTTCTACGTCTTCTCTGACGGAATAGAGCTACGAGACCAGTTAAGCCTTATAGTTTTCGACGCGCTGCACACTTTTGGTCCTATACATTAGCCCGGTATCTCTTATAGTTTAAGAGATATCAAAGAATAATGGATTTTGTGTTTCTACGTCTTCTCTGACGGAATAGAGCTACGGGACCAGTTAAGCCTTACACCTTTCGAACGCGCTGCACAATTTTGGTCCTATACATTAGCCCGGTATCTCTTATAGTTTAAGAGATATCAACGAAATAATGGATTTTTGTGTTTCTACGTCTTCTCTGACGGAATAGAGCTACGGGACCAGTTAAGCCTTATACCTTTCGACGCGCTGCACAATTTTGGTCCTATACATTAGCCCGGTATCTCTTATAGTTTAAGAGAAATCAACGAAATAATGGATTTTTGTGTTTCTACGTCTTCTCTGACGGAATAGAGCTACGGGACCAGTTAAGCCTTACCTTTCGACGCGCTGCACAATTTGGTCCTATACATTAGCCCGTATCTCTTATAGTTTAAGAGATATCAACAGAAATAATGGATTTTTGTGTTTCTACGTCTTCTCTGACGGAATAGAGCTACGGGACCAGTTAAGCCTTATACCTTTCGACGCGCTGCACAATTTTGGTCCTATACATTAGCCCCGTATCTCTTATAGTTTAAGAGATACCAACAGAAATAATGGATTTTTGTGTTTCTACGTCTTCTCTGACGGAATAGAGCTACGGGACCAGTTAAGCCTTATACCTTTCGACGCGCTGCACAATTTTGGTCCTATACATTAGCCCGGTATCTCTTATAGTTTAAGAGATATCAACGAAATAATGGATTTTTGTGTTTCTACGTCTTCTCTGACGGAATAGAGCTACGGGACCAGTTAAGCCTTATACCTTTCGACGCGCTGCACAATTTTGGTCCTATACATTAGCCCGGTATCTCTATAGTTTAAGAGATATCAACGAAATAATGGATTTTTGTGTTTCTACGTCTTCTCTGACGGATATCGCTACGGGACCGGTTAAGCCTTATAGTTTTCGACGCGCTGCACACTTTTGGTCCTATACATTAGCCCGGTATCTCTTATAGTTTAAGAGATATCAACGAAATAATGGATTTTTGTGTTTCTACGTCTTCTCTGACGGAATAGAGCTACGGGACCAGTTAAGCCTTACACCTTTCGACGCGCTGCACAATTTTGGTCCTATACATTAGCCCGGTATCTCTTATAGTTTAAGAGATATCAACGAAATAATGGATTTTTGTGTTTCTACGTCTTCTCTGACGGAATAGAGCTACGGGACCAGTTAAGCCTTACTACCTTTCGACGCGCTGCACAATTTTGGTCCTATACATTAGCCCGGTATCTCTTATAGTTTAAGAGAAATCAACGAAATAATGGATTTTTGTGTTTCTACGTCTTCTCTGACGGAATAGAGCTACGGGACCAGTTAAGCCTTATACCTTTCGACGCGCTGCACAATTTTGGTCCTATACATTAGCCCGGTATCTCTTATAGTTTAAGAGATATCAACGAAATAATGGATTTTTGTGTTTCTACGTCTTCTCTGACGGAATAGAGCTACGGGACCAGTGAAGCCTTATAGTTTTCGACGCGCTGCACACATTTGTTCCTATACATTAGAACCGTATCTCTTATACTTTAAGAGATATCAAAGAATTAATGGATTTTTGTGTTTCTACGTCTTCTCTGACGGAATAGAGCTACGGGATCAGTTAAGCCTTACACCTTTCAACGCGCTGCACAATTTTGGTCCTATACATTAGCCCGGTATCTCTTATAGTTTAAGAGAAATCAACGAAATAATAGACTTTTGTGTTTCTACGTTTTCTCTGACGGAATAGAGCTACGGGACCAGTTGAGCCTTATACCTTTCGACGCGCTGCACAATTTTGGTCCTATACATTAGCCCGGTATTTCTTATAGTTTAAGAGAAATCAACGAAATAATGGATTTTTGTGTTTCCACGTCTTCTCTGACGGAATAGAGCTACGGGACCAGTTAAGCCTTATACCTTTCGACGCGCTGCACAATTTTGGTCCTATACATTAGCCCCGTATCTCTTATAGTTTAAGAGATATCAACGAAATAATGGATTTTTGTGTTTCTACGTCTTCTCTGACGGAATAGAGCTACGGGACCAGTTAAGCCTTATAGTTTTCGACGCGCTGCACACTTTTGGTCCTATACATTAGCCCGTATCTCTTATAGTTTAAGAGATATCAACGAAATAATGGATTTTTGTGTTTCTACGTCTTCTCTGACGGAATAGAGCTACGGGACCAGTTAAGCCTTATAGTTTCTGACGCGCTGCACACTTTTGGTCCTATACATTAGCCTGTATCTCTTATAGTTTAAGAGATATCAACGAAATAATGGATTTTTGTGTTTCTACGTCTTCTCTGACGGAATAGAGCTACGGGACCGTTAAGCCTTATAGTTTTCGACGCGCTGCACACTTTTGGTCCTATACATTAGCCCCGTATCTCTTATAGTTTAAGAGATATCAACGAAATAATGGATTTTTGTGTTTCTACGTCTTCTCTGACGGAATAGAGCTACGGGACCAGTTAAGCCTTACACCTTTCAACGCGCTGCACAATTTTGGTCCTATACATTAGCCCGGTATCTCTTATAGTTTAAGAGAAATCAACGAAATAATAGACTTTTGTGTTTCTACGTTTTCTCTGACGGAATAGAGCTACGGGACCAGTTGAGCCTTATACCTTTCGACGCGCTGCACAATTTTGGTCCTATACATTAGCCCGGTATCTCTTATAGTTTAAGAGAAATCAACGAAATAATGGATTTTTGTGTTTCCACGTCTTCTCTGACGGAATAGAGCTACGGGACCAGTTAAGCCTTATACCTTTCGACGCGCTGCACAATTTTGGTCCTATACATTAGCCCCGTATCTCTTACAGTTTAAGAGATACCAACAAAATAATGGATTTTTGTGTTTTTACGTCTTCTCTGACGGAATAGAGCTACGGGACCGGTGAAGAATTATAGTTTTCGACGCGCTGCACACCTTTGGTCCTAAACATTAGCCCGGTATCTTATAGTCTTTTAGCCTGGTCTCTTATAGTTTAAGAGATATCAACGAAACAATGGATTTTTGTGTTTCTACGTCTTCTCTGACGGAATAGAGCTACGGGACCAGTTAAGCCTTATACCTTTCGACGCGTTGCACAAATTTGGTCCTATACATTAGCCCGGTATCTCTTATAGTTTATGAAACATCAACGAAATAATGGATTTTTGTGTCTCTACATCTTTTCTGACGGGATATCGCAACGGCATCTAAACCTTATAGTTTTCGACGCGCTGCACACATTTGTTCCTATACATTAGAACCGTATCTCTTATAGTTTAAGAGATATCATCGAAATAATGGATTTTTGTGTTTCTACGTCTTCTCTGACGGAATAGAGCTACGGGACCAGTTAAGCCTTATACCTTTCGACGCGCTGCACAATTTTGTTCCTATACATTAGCCCCGTATCTCTTATAGTTTAAGAGATACCAACAAAATAATGGATTTTTGTGTTTCTACGTCTTCTCTGACGGAATAGAGCTACGGGACCAGTTAAGCCTTATAGTTTTCGACGCGCTGCACACTTTTGGTCCTACACATTAGCCCGGTATCTCTTATAGTTTATGAAACATCAACGAAATAATGGATTTTTGTGTCTCTACATCTTCTCTGACGGGATATCGCAACGGCATCTATGAAGCCTTACAGTTTTCGACGCTCTGCACACATTTGTTCCTATACATTAGAACCGTATCTCTTATACTTTAAGAGATATCAAAGAATTAATGGATTTTTGTGTTTCTACGTCTTCTCTGACGGAATTGAGCTACGGGACCAGTTAAGCCTTACACCTTTCAACGCGCTGCACAATTTTGGTCCTATACATTAGCCCGGTATCTCTTATAGTTTAAGAGAAATCAACGAAATAATAGACTTTTGTGTTTCTACGTTTTCTCTGACGGAATAGAGCTACGGGACCAGTTGAGCCTTATACCTTTCGACGCGCTGCACAATTTTGGTCCTATACATTAGCCCGGTATCTCTTATAGTTTAAGAGAAATCAACGAAATAATGGATTTTTGTGTTTCCACGTCTTCTCTGACGGAATAGAGCTACGGGACCAGTTAAGCCTTATACCTTTCGACGCGCTGCACAATTTTGGTCCTATACATTAGCCCCGTATCTCTTACAGTTTAAGAGATACCAACAAAATAATGGATTTTTGTGTTTTTACGTCTTCTCTGACGGAATAGAGCTACGGGACCGGTGAAGAATTATAGTTTTCGACGCGCTGCACACCTTTGGTCCTAAACATTAGCCCGGTATCTTATAGTCTTTTAGCCTGGTCTCTTATAGTTTAAGAGATATCAACGAAACAATGGATTTTTGTGTTTCTACGTCTTCTCTGACGGAATAGAGCTACGGGACCAGTTAAGCCTTATACCTTTCGACGCGTTGCACAAATTTGGTCCTATACATTAGCCCGGTATCTCTTATAGTTTAAGAGATATCAACGAAATAATGGATTTTTGTGTTTCTACGTCTTCTCTGACGGAATAGAGCTACGGGACCAGTTAAGCCTTATACCTTTCGACGCGCTGCACAATTTTGTTCCTATACATTAGCCCGGTATCTCTTATACATTAAGAGATATCAAAGAATTAATGGATTTTTGTGTTTCAACGTCTTTTCTGACGGAATAGAGCCACGGGACCGGTGAAGCCTTATAGTTTTCGACGCGCTGCACACTTTTGATCCTATACATTAGCCCCGTATGTCTTATATTTTAAGAGTTATTACCGAAAACAGGGATTTTTGTGTCTTTACGCCTTCTCTGACGGGATATCGCTACGGCATCAATGAAATCTTATTGCTGGCAACGCGCTGCACACTTTTGGTCATTTACATTACATCCGTATTGTTGCAATCCGAACTCGTGATTGCCACAGTATAATGAAAATAGGAAATCGATTATCATAGTATTATTAAAATAGGAAGTCGCGAGTTAAACAGGAAACCGCGAGTCAGCATAACAGCTGACTGCGCGGCCAGACTCTCTACCGAGAACCGACGCGACCTAGAGAGGTTCGCGGAACGCTGACCGCGCAAGGACCCTGAACCGATCCCGCTTGACGACGATACGGAATAAATAGAGCGGAGGACAGGGATCAGGAGGGCAGTTCAGAGTCAGAGTCAGTGACAGATTGTTACGCGTATTAAGTATAAGACCGTTGTAAGATTTAAAGATCAGTGAATTTATTAAAGAATATCTAAAAGCCATATTAGAGTCAGTGATTTCCCCCGACGACTCCCCCGCGGACAGTGATCCCAATATTCGTGCACGGAGCGGCACAACATTTTGGTGGCAGCGGTGGGATCCAGCGGCAACGGAGTCCAGGAAGTCCAGACATCTGTAAGGTGACAAAATCGTCAGACAGTGCAGACATCCCAAGAGGAAGCACAGCAGAACGATAAGCAGAGAGAGAAACACCGGTAGCAGCCGACGAGGGACATCAACGGAGACTTGAAACCCGGGAAGGCGCCGACCTACCGCACGTGACTCACCGACAGGCCAGCAGCGCAACGAAAGCAGCATGCGGTTAACGACACTATTGTAAGTCGAGAATAAGCACATTATTGTAAAGCGTAAGAGAAACACTTGTAAAATCGGTAAATGTCGGAGGGCGGAAAAAATCGTCCAGCCGAGCGAAACGAATCGTGGCTCCACAGCGAAGAGTCACGACGCGCGCGTAGAAATAAACCCGTGCGTACCGAAACAGTAGACGAACGCGATACACGAGATAGCGTGCGCCGAAATCTAGACGCGGAATTTTCGAGCGATAGCGAGTCCGAAACCGAATTTTACGCGGAACGCGAAATTGACTTTGACGATCTAGACACAACTGTCGTGCAACATCACTGCCCCGAGGATCATTTATTAGATCCTACATACGAGTTTCATTTCTCCGAAAACTCGACCCGCACGAACAGTAGAATCTCGCACCGACGAGAATACTCGTTAACCTCCTACGATAGTAGCGAGTTTAATCCTGAAGAATACTACTCCGCGTCAAAAGACGTAAATCAAAAGGAAATGGCGGAAACAAAAGCCGAAAAGCAACGCGAAGGCAACGAGGGAGAGTTGTCACAAAAGATAACAACGTCACATAAAAACGAAACAGATACGGTTTTAAAGGAAATATTACGCGGAATTCAGACACTACAGGCTCGTGTAAACCATTTAGAAACGGCAAATCTCGATCGCCGCGAACAGCGCGAGCAAACCAATGTTCCGTCCGACGTCACGTACGGACGAACATCGTACGATATCCGAAACCAAGCGGAACGCGCAGTCGGATATCTAAGTTTGAAAGAGGCCCGGGGCATGATACCCGAGTTCGACGGAGCCTCTAATAAAATACAGGAATTTTTGAGCGCCGCGACGTACGCGATGAAAAATATACACCCGATCGAGGAAGGAACGTTACTGGAAGCCGTGCTATGCACAAAGTTAAAAGGTCGAGCCATGCTAGATTTCCAAACACGGGAAATCCGAGACTTCGCACAATTCAAAAAAGAGTTAGAAGTCAGTTATTTAAGTCGAAAGAGCACGACGCATTTACAGTTAAATTTCAACACATTAAAGCAGAAGCCCGGAGAAAGCGCAAGAGCGTTCGGTCTAAGAACCGATAACCTGGCAATGGAGCTATTTGACTCAATGATCGAGGGTAAAACGCATACGGTCGAAAGCAAGCGCACAATATTAGAAACTATACAACAACAAGCGCTACAAAATTTTCAACTGGGATTACGTGACGAGATAAAATTAATCGTTCGAGCGCAGCATTTCGCTACTTTGCAGGAAGCAATAGCAGGTGCGAGCGCGGAAGAGAAAGTAAACGGACCGGGCGGAAATCCGCCGCGTTTTCGAAATAATTTTTATTCCCCGCAAACGCGCGAAAATAAATCGGGAATTGAGTGTTACAAATGCGGCAAGTACGGACACCACGGACGCGAGTGCCGTACTGGCCGTTACACGAACCGTTTCCCATTACCGAAACCCGAGAAAACATCCCGCGTTAATACCGTAGAGAAATATTGCAATTATTGTAAAAAACCCGGTCACTTACGCGAGGATTGTTGGCTGCTCAATGGTAAGCCGAAAAGGGAACGATTTAATCCCGACAGACAGGGAGGAGCGCGAGGGAAAAATAATCAGTACGGCGCGAACACATTTAAAAGGAAAACTCGTACTAAGTCCCCGCCGAGTAGCGATGAGGAAGATAAAGAAGAGACAAAGCCGCGTCGACTGGCAATCGAATCCCAGATTTCTCATATGGCAGATAAGCCGCGAGAACATGCAGGGCTAGATTTAGTCTCTGTGCCAATAAAAGAGGCAAAGAAAGAAAAAGCGAGCCTGTTGTTCGACACAGGAGCGCAAATGTCCATAATAAAAGCAAAGCATTTGAAGGAAAATACATTGATAGAAGATGAGAAAATAACAATTACAGGCGTAACAGGACATGAAGCGAAAACGCTTGGTAAAATTAACGCCACAATCGATTTAGCAGACCGACAAATCAAGCATACAATGCATGTGGTCAAAAATGATTTCCCGATCGATTATGACGGGATATTAGGAGTTGATTTCATTAAGAAACACCAAGCTTCTTATAGCTACAAGACCAATCAAATTAATATAGGTCCAAACATCTTGAGATTGTACCCGTACAGACGGCTGACTCTAAAACCGTGCAGCGAGACGATCATACAAGTCGCCACGGATAAAAACGGCGTGGGCATAGTACAAGCAGAGGAAACTGCACCCGGAGTCCTGATAGGCAATTGCCTAGTACAACCGGAAAATTTCTTATGCCCAGTAAGCATACTAAATACTACCGAAAGGACGGTAGAATTGCTGATGCCTCAAATAAAAATAGAGGAACTCAGCCAGGATGGACCAACAAAAATAAATACGGTTCAAATAGAAAATGAAAACGGATCGTTACCGCGTAGCGAGAGAGTAAAGAAAATTGCTACGCACGAACCACCTAAATGAGGAGGAAAAGAAATCAATTACAGAAATCTGCAGAGATTATAGCGACGTGCTGCACTTAGAAGGAGAAACCGCTGACGTGCACCGACATCGTCGCGCATCAAATTACAACGAAGGCGGATAGCGCACCGGTCAACGTCCGACCGTACCGCTTGCCAGAGAAGCACAAAGACGAAGTTAATCGGCAAGTAGGTGGAAATGTTAAAAAACAAAATTATCCGGCCCAGCACGAACCAATGGAATGCGCCGTTGCTGGTAGTGCCGAAAAAAACAGACGCATCCGGAAAGAAAAAATTAAGGATTGTTATAGACTTTCGAAAATTAAACGATTTAACAATCGGAGACTCCTTCCCAATACCAAATATAACAGATATATTAGATCAATTGGGAAACGCAAAGTACTTTACAACACTAGATCTCGCCTCGGGATACCACCAGATTCCGATGGACGAGAACGATAAAGAGAAAACGGCATTTTCTACACCGTATGGGCATTATGAATATAACAGAATGCCTTTCGGGTTGAAAAAATGCCCCGTCGACGTTCCAGCGAACAATAACCGCGGTATTAGCCGGTCTATTAGGTTTGAAATGCCTCGTTTACTTAGATGACATAATAGTGTATGGAGCTAGCCTACAGGAGCACAATAAGAGGCTAATAGAAGTTCTGAAACGACTGCGGAAATACAATCTCAAATTACAGCCCAACAAGTGTGAATTCCTTCGCAAAGAGGTCACATATCTCGGGCACGTAATAACTGAAAACGGAATCTCGCCGGACCCAACGAAACTGGAGGCCGTAAAGAGATTCGAAACACCTGTTAAAGTACAGGATATACAGTCGTTCATAGGTCTAGCTGGATATTATCGTAGATTCATAAAAGACTTTTTCAGCGATTGCTAAACCCTTAATAAAACTTACGAAAAAAGGACGTAAAATTTATATGGACCAAGAGCAGCAAAACGCTTTTGAGATACTGAAAGAAAAGCTCATTACAGCACCGGTGTTAAAATACCCGGATTTTGAGCAAGAGTTTGTAGTGACGACCCGATGCCGTCAAATTACGCAATCGGAGCGATACTATCACAGGGGAAGATCGGTGAAGATCAACCCGTGGCGTATGCTAGCCGGATACTAAATAAAGCGGAAATGAACTATAGCACTACGGGAGAAAGAGTTACTAGCTATAGTATGGGCGGTGAAACATTTCCGACCATACTTATATGGAACAAAGTTTACAATAGTAACGGACCACAAGTCTTTAGTGGTGGTTATTTAATGTCAATGACCCAGGATCACGATTGATTCGATGGAGGCTAAAATTAGAAGAGTACGACTACACAATCGTGCATAAGGCCGGTCAAGCGAACAGAAACGCTGACGCGCTAAGTCGGTACGTACCCGCCGACATTAACGGATAGAGGAGGACGAAAGAGATAACACGAACGTCTGCAAAGACGATATACCGAGGAAGAGAAACGACGAATACTGTATGAATATCATGATGCCCCGATAGGAGGGCATCAAGGAGTAGAACGCACGATAAATAGAATCCGATTAACGCATAATTGGAGAGGACTGACGAAAGATGTCGAAAACTATATCTCCAAGTGCGAATTATGCCAGAAAAATAAATTGTCGCGGAAAATTAAAGCACCCTTAATAATTACGGACACAGCGGATAGACCGTTCGAAAATTGTGCTCACACTTTTGTTCCGATACATTAGCCCCGTATGTCATACTTTAAGAGATATCAACGAAAACACGGATTTTTGTGTCTCTACATCTTTTCTGACGTGATATCGCTACGGCATCAATGAAATCTTATTGCTGGCAACGCGCTGCACACTTTTGGTCATTTACATTACATCCGTATCTCTTACAGTTTAAGAGATATCAATAAAACAATGATTTCTGTGTTTCTACGTTTTCTCTGACAAAATAGAGCTACGGGACCGGTGAAGCGTTATAGTTTTCGAAACGCTGCAAATTTTTAGTCCTATACATTAGCCCCGTATCTCTTATATTTTAAGAGATATCAACAAAACAATGGATTTTTGTGTCTCTACGTTTTTCTGACGGGATAGAGCTACGGGACCGGTGAAGCCTTATAGTTTTCGACGCGCTGCACACTTTTGTTCCTATACATTAGCCCCGTATGTCTTATACTTTAAGTAATATCAACAAAAACATGGATTATTGTGTCTCTACGTCTTCTCTGACGGGATATCGCTACGGCATTTATGAAGTCTTATTGTTTTCGACGCGCTGCACACTTTTGGTCCTATACATAAGTCCGTATTTCTTACATTTTAAGAGATACCAACGAAACAATGAATTTTTGTGTTTCTACGTTTTTTCTGTCGGGATAGAGCTACGGGACCGGTGAAGCCTTATAGTTTTCGACGCGCTGCACACTTTTGTTCCTATACATTAGCCCCGTATCTCTTACATTTTAAGAGATATCAACAAAACAATGGATTTTTGTGTTTCTACGTCTTTTCTGACGGAATAGAGCTACGGGACCGATGAAGCTTTGTAGACTTCGACGCGCTGCACACATTTGGTCCTATACATTAGCCCCGTATGTCTTATACTTTAAGAGATATCAACGAAAACATGGATTCTTGTGTCTCTACATCTTTTCTGACGGGATATCGCTACGGCATCTATGAACTCTTATTGTTTTCGACGCGATGCACATTTTTGGTACTATACATTAACCCCGTATCTCTTACAGTTTAAGAGATATCAACGAAATAATGGATTTTTGTGTTTCTACGTCTTCTCTGACGGAATAGAGCTACGGGACCAGTTAAGCCTTATACCTTTCGACGCGTTGCACAAATTTGGTCCTATACATTAGCCCGGTATCTCTTATAGTTTAAGAGATATCAACGAAATAATGGTTTTTTGTGTTTCTACGTCTTCTCTGATGGAATAGAGCAACGGGACCAGATAAGCCTTATACCTTTCGACGCGCTGCACAATTTTGGTCCCATACATTAGCCCGGTATCTCCTATAGTTTAAGAGATATCAACGAAATAATGGATTTTTGTGTTTCTACGTTTTGTCTGACGTGATATCGCTACGGGACCGGTTAAGCCTTATAGTTTTCGACGCACTGCACACTTTTGATCCTATACATTAGCCCCGTATGTCTTATATTTTAAAAGATATCACCGAAAACAGGGATTTTTGTGTCATTACGCCTTCTCTGACGGGATATCGCTACGGGAACGGTTAAGCCTTATAGTTTTCGACGCGCTGCACACTTTTGGTCCTATACATTAGCCCGGTATCTCTTATAGTTTATGAAACATCAACGAAATAATGGATTTTTGTGTCTCTACATCTTCTCTGACGGGATATCGCAACGGCATCTATGAAGCCTTACAGTTTTCGACGCGCTGCACACATTTGTTCCTATACATTAGAACCGTATCTCTTATACTTTAAGAGATATCAAAGAATTAATGGATTTTTGTGTTTCTACGTCTTCTCTGACGGAATTGAGCTACGGGACCAGTTAAGCCTTACACCTTTCAACGCGCTGCACAATTTTGGTCCTATACATTAGCCCGGTATCTCTTATAGTTTAAGAGAAATCAACGAAATAATAGATTTTTGTGTTTCTACGTCTTCTCTGACGGAATAGAGCTACGGGACCGGTGAAGAATTATAGTTTTCGACGCACTGCACACTTTTGGTCCTATACATTAGCCCCATATCTCTTATAGTTTAAGAGATATCAACAAAATAATTGATTTTTGCGATTCTACGTCTTCTCTGACGGAATAGAGCCACGGGACCGGTGAAGCCTTATAGTTTTCGACGCGCTGCACACTTTTGGTCCTATACATTAGCCCGGTATCTTATAGTCTTTTAGCCCGGTCTCTTATAGTTTAAGAGATATCAACGAAACAATGGATTTTTGTGTTTCTACGTCTTCTCTGACGGAATAGAGCTACGGGACCAGTTAAGCCTTATACCTTTCGACGCGTTGCACAAATTTGGTCCTATACATTAGCCCGGTATCTTTTATAGTTTAAGAGAAATCAACGAAATAATGGATTTTTGTGTTTCTACGTTTTCTCTGACGGAATAGAGCTACGGGACCAGTTAAGCCTTATACCTTTCGACGCGCTGCACACTTTTGTTCCTATACATTAGCCCGGTATCTCTTATACATTTAGAGATATCAAAGAATTAATGGATTTTTGTGTTTCAACGTCTTCTCTGACGGAATAGAGCCACGGGACCGGTGAAGCCTTATAGTTTTCGACGCGCTGCACACTTTTGTTCCGATACATTAGCCCCGTATGTCATACTTTAAGAGATATCAACGAAAACACGGATTTTTGTGTCTCTACATCTTTTCTGACGTGATATCGCTACGGCATCAATGAAATCTTATTGCTGGCAACGCGCTGCACACTTTTGGTCATTTACATTACATCCGTATTGTTGCAATCCGAACTCGTGATTGCCACAGTATAATGAAAATAGAAATCGATTATCATAGTATTATTAAAATAGGAAGTCGCGAGTTAAACAGGAAACCGCGAGTCAGCATAACAGCTGACTGCGCGGCCAGACTCTCTACCGAGAACCGACGCGACCTAGAGAGGTTCGCGGAACGCTGACCGCGCAAGGACCCTGAACCGATCCCGCTTGACGACGATACGGAATAAATAGAGCGGAGGACAGGGATCAGGAGGGCAGTTCAGAGTCAGAGTCAGTGACAGATTGTTACGCGTATTAAGTATAAGACCGTTGTAAGATTTAAAGATCAGTGAATTTATTAAAGAATATCTAAAAGCCATATTAGAGTCATGTGATTTCCCCCGACGACTCCCCCGCGGACAGTGATCCCAATATTCGTGCACGGAGCGGCACAACATTTTGGTGGCAGCGGTGGGATCCAGCGGCAACGGAGTCCAGGAAGTCCAGACATCTGTAAGGTGACAAAATCGTCAGACAGTGCACACATCCCAAGAGGAAGCACAGCAGAACGATAAGCAGAGAGAGAAACACCGGTAGCAGCCGACGAGGGACATCAACGGAGACTTGAAACCCGAGAAGGCGCCGACCTACCGCACGTGACTCACCGACAGGCCAGCAGCGCAACGAAAGCAGCATGCGGTTAACGACACTATTGTAAGTCGAGAATAAGCACATTATTGTAAAGCGTAAGAGAAACACTTGTAAAATCGGTAAATGTCGGAGGGCGAAAAAAATCGTCCAGCCGAGCGAAACGAATCGTGGCTCCACAGCGAAGAGTCACGACGCGCGCGTAGAAATAAACCCGTGCGTACCGAAACAGTAGACGAACGCGATACACGAGATAGCGTGCGCCGAAATCTAGACGCGGAATTTTCGAGCGATAGCGAGTCCGAAACCGAATTTTACGTGGAACGCGAAATTGACTTTGACGATCTAGACACAACTGTCGTGCAACATCACTGCCCCGAGGATCATTTATTAGATCCTACATACGAGTTTCATTTCTCCGAAAACTCGACCCGCACGAACAGTAGAATCTCGCACCGACGAGAATACTCGTTAACCTCCTACGATAGTAGCGAGTTTAATCCTGAAGAATACTACTCCGCGTCAAAAGACGTAAATCAAAAGGAAATGGCGGAAACAAAAGCCGAAAAGCAACGCGAAGGCAACGAGGGAGAGTTGTCACAAAAGATAACAACGTCAAATAAAAACGAAACAGATACGGTTTTAAAGGAAATATTACGCGGAATTCAGACACTACAGGCTCGTGTAAACCATTTAGAAACGACAAATCTCGATCGCCGCGAACAGCGCGAGCACACCAATGTTCCGTCCGACGTCACGTACGGACGAACATCGTACGATATCCGAAACCAAGCGGAACGCGCAGTCGGATATCTAAGTTTGAAAGAGGCCCGGGGCATGATACCCGAGTTCGACGGAGCCTCTAATAAAATACAGGAATTTTTGAGCGCCGCGACGTACGCGATGAAAAATATACACCCGATCGAGGAAGGAACGTTACTGGAAGCCGTGCTATGCACAAAGTTAAAAGGTCGAGCCATGCTAGATTTCCAAACACGGGAAATCCGAGACTTCGCACAATTCAAAAAAGAGTTAGAAGTCAGTTATTTAAGTCGAAAGAGCACGACGCATTTACAGTTAAATTTCAACACATTAAAGCAGAAGCCCGGAGAAAGCGCAAGAGCGTTCGGTCTAAGAACCGATAACCTGGCAATGGAGCTATTTGACTCAATGATCGAGGGTAAAACGCATACGGTCGAAAGCAAGCGCACAATATTAGAAACTATACAACAACAAGCGCTACAAAATTTTCAACTGGGATTACGTGACGAGATAAAATTAATCGTTCGAGCGCAGCATTTCGCTACTTTGCAGGAAGCAATAGCAGGTGCGAGCGCGGAAGAGAAAGTAAACGGACCGGGCGGAAATCCGCCGCGTTTTCGAAATAATTTTTATTCCCCGCAAACGCGCGAAAATAAATCGGGAATTGAGTGCTACAAATGCGGCAAGTACGGACACCACGGACGCGAGTGCCGTACTGGCCGTTACACTAACCGCTTCCCATTACCGAAACCCGAGAAAACATCCCGCGTTAATACCGTAGAGAAATATTGCAATTATTGTAAAAAACCCGGTCACTTACGCGAGGATTGTTGGCTGCTCAATGGTAAGCCGAAAAGGGAACGATTTAATCCCGACAGACAGGGAGGAGCGCGAGGGAAAAATAATCAGTACGGCGCGAACACATTTAAAAGGAAAACTCGTAATAAATCCCCGCCGAGTAGCGATGAGGAAGATAAAGAAGAGACAAAGCCGCGTCGACTGGCAATCGAATCCCAGATTTCTCATATGGCAGATAAGCCGCGAGAACATGCAGGGCTAGATTTAGTCTCTGTGCCAATAAAAGAGGCAAAGAAAGAAAAAGCGAGCCTGTTGTTCGACACAGGAGCGCAAATGTCCATAATAAAAGCAAAGCATTTGAAGGAAAATACAGTGATAGAAGATGAGAAAATAACAATTACAGGGCGTAACAGGACATGAAGCGAAAACGCTTGGTAAAATTAACGCCACAATCGATTTAGCAGACCGACAAATCAAGCATACCATGCATGTGGTCAAAAATGATTTCCCGATCGATTATGACGGGATATTAGGAGTTGATTTCATTAAGAAACACCAAGCTTCTTATAGCTACAAGACCAATCAAATTAATATAGGTCCAAACATCTTGAGATTGTACCCGTACAGACGGCTGACTCTAAAACCGTGCAGCGAGACGATCATACAAGTCGCCACGGATAAAAACGGCGTGGGCATAGTACAAGCAGAGGAAACTGCACCCGGAGTCCTGATAGGCAATTGCCTAGTACAACCGGAAAATTTCTTATGCCCAGTAAGCATACTAAATACTACCGAAAGGACGGTAGAATTGCTGATGCCTCAAATAAAAATAGAGGAACTCAGCCAGGATGGACCAACAAAAATAAATACGGTTCAAATAGAAAATGAAAACGGATCGTTACCGCGTAGCGAGAGAGTAAAGAAATTGCTACGCACGAACCACCTAAATGAGGAGGAAAAGAAATCAATTACAGAAATCTGCAGAGATTATAGCGACGTGCTGCACTTAGAAGGAGAACCGCTGACGTGCACCGACATCGTCGCGCATCAAATTACAACGAAGGCGGATAGCGCACCGGTCAACGTCCGACCGTACCGCTTGCCAGAGAAGCACAAAGACGAAGTTAATCGGCAAGTAGGTGAAATGCTAAAAAACAAAATTATCCGGCCCAGCACGAGCCAATGGAATGCGCCGTTGCTGGTAGTGCCGAAAAAAACAGACGCATCCGGAAAGAAAAAATTAAGGATTGTAATAGACTTTCGAAAATTAAACGATTTAACAATCGGAGACTCCTTCCCAATACCAAATATAACAGATATATTAGATCAATTGGGAAACGCAAAGTACTTTACAACACTAGATCTCGCCTCGGGATACCACCAGATTCCGATGGACGAGAACGATAAAGAGAAAACGGCATTTTCTACACCGTATGGGCATTATGAATATAACAGAATGCCTTTCGGGTTGAAAAATGCCCCGTCGACGTTCCAGCGAACAATAACCGCGGTATTAGCCGGTCTATTAGGGTTGAAATGCCTCGTTTACTTAGATGACATAATAGTGTATGGAGCTAGCCTACAGGAGCACAATAAGAGGCTAATAGAAGTTCTGAAACGACTGCGGAGATACAATCTCAAATTACAGCCCGACAAGTGTGAATTCCTTCGCAAAGAGGTCACATATCTCGGGCACGTAATAACTGAAAACGGAATCTCGCCGGACCCAACGAAACTGGAGGCCGTAAAGAGATTCGAAACACCTGTTAAAGTACAGGATATACAGTCGTTCATAGGTCTAGCTGGATATTATCGTAGATTCATAAAAGACTTTTCAGCGATTGCTAAACCCTTAACAAAACTTACGAAAAAGGACGTAAAATTTATATGGACACAAGAGCAGCAAAACGCTTTTGAGATACTGAAAGAAAAGCTCGTTACAGCACCGGTGTTAAAATACCCGGATTTTGAGCAAGAGTTTGTAGTGACGACCGATGCGTCAAATTACGCAATCGGAGCGATACTATCACAGGGGAAGATCGGTGAAGATCAACCCGTGGCGTATGCTAGCCGGATACTAAATAAAGCGGAAATGAACTATAGCACTACGGAGAAAGAGTTACTAGCTATAGTATGGGCGGTGAAACATTTCCGACCATACTTATATGGAACAAAGTTTACAATAGTAACGGACCACAAGTCTTTAGTGTGGTTATTTAATGTCAATGACCCAGGATCACGATTGATTCGATGGAGGCTAAAATTAGAAGAGTACGACTACACAATCGTGCATAAGGCCGGTCAAGCGAACAGAAACGCTGACGCGCTAAGTCGGTACGTACCCGCCGACATTAATGGGATAGAGGAGGACGAAAGAGATAACACGAACGTCGAAAGACGATATACCGAGGAAGAGAAACGACGAATACTGTATGAATATCATGATGCCCCGATAGGAGGGCATCAAGGAGTAGAACGCACGATAAATAGAATCCGATTAACGCATAATTGGAGAGGACTGACGAAAGATGTCGAAAACTATATCTCCAAGTGCGAATTATGCCAAAAAAATAAATTGTCGCGGAAAATTAAAGCACCCTTAATAATTACGGACACAGCGGATAGACCGTTCGAAAAATGTGCTCTAGATATAGTAGGACCGTTAACAATGACCGAAAACGGAAATAAATACATCCTCACATTTCAGGATAATCTAACGAAGTTTAGCAAGGCAATACCGATACCGAATCAGGAAGCTAATACTATCGCAAAAGAGTTCGTAACAAAAATAATTTTTGAATATGGCATTCCAGAAAGAATTTTAACCGATCAAGGTACAAATTTTCTAAGCGAAATTTTTAAGAGTACGTGTAAACTGTTGAAAATCGAAAAAATTCAAACAACGGCGTACCATCCCGAAAGTAATGGAGCGCTAGAACGTTCTCATAGAACGTTGGCGGAGTATCTGCGACATTACATTAACGCAGATCAGACCGATTGGGATGAGTGGACGCCCTACGCAATGTTCGCGTATAACACGACTCCGCACACAGCTACAGGCTTCACCCCGTTTGAACTTATTTACGGGCACCAAGCGACACTACCTACGGCACTGTCGCAACCACCGAAGCCGACGTACACGTATGACGATTACGTGCAAGAGCTTAAGGAAAAATTACGTGCAACGCAACGAGTCGCAAAGGAACACTTGCGAACCGAAAAAGAAAAAGCAAAGGAAACCTACGATAAGAATACCAGAGAAACCATTTTTAAAGTGGGAGAAAAAGTACTATTGCACGACGACACCGTACGTCGAGGTAGATCAAAAAAATTGGAACCGAAATGGATCGGTCCATATACGATAATTGAAAAGAATTCGGAGGTCAATTACACCCTCAAAATGGGGCGAAGAAGCATAAAAGTACACGTAAATAGAATAAAAGCCTTTATAGAACACTAAGCCAAAAGAAGCAGCAAAAGAATTGATTTTAACATAAGGAGTAGATAAATAAATAAATAAATAAAACATGCAAGTAAGAGTAAATTTTTACTTACCAAATTAGGCTTACGGTTCTCCGACCGCTGGTTACGTCCAGGGTCACCTGTAGGATCCGCAAAGGGTACACCTGAGGCACCTCGTAACGGGGAGGGGGTGCTCGCCTGACAACCTCCTCATACCGCGGGGGTGGCGATCCACCTACAGCACTGTTTGCACCACGGTGCGCCGCGCGCAACCAAGACGTGCGTAAGCACGCATTGCAACTTGCCGGCTCGAAATACAAGTTACAAGTTCGGCACCTCATGTTGTACTTTGTCACAACGTTAGCTCAAGACTAACGGAACGAGCGAAAAGAAAATCAAGGCAAAGTTATAACCAAGCATTAAAGAAATTCGGAGAAAAGTAACTCGAGTCCTATTCTTGCAGGACGTTAGCCTTCGTTCAGCACTTCGCGAGAGTAGCGAAACCTGACCGTGCACCTGCATTCGAAGTACTACCATTCTACAATGAGCCGGGTATATACTTCGAGAAAATTGGAGAATTAAATCAGGTCGATTCTACTTGGAAAATGGTGATCAAATTGGATGTCAGGGCAATGGACCACCGTTATCAACAGTTACAAAACTACATGGCGCAAACCAGAGCGTTGTGCCATGACAAGCCACTAGAGGAAGATATGAAACAAACTTGCCATACCTTCCTCCAAATAACCGAAAAGGAAAATGAGCAAGTGTCGAAGATACTAAGCCGGTTGAAAATCGCGTATCAACTTCCGAGGAAAACACGAAGAGGATTCATCGATGGATTGGGTACGATAGCAAAAACGTTGTTCGGCACCATGGATGCTGACGACGAAAAATTAATAACAGAACAATTAAAGATGGTGAAAGAGAACCAACGGACGCTACAGCACGCCGTAAAAAACCAATTAAAGGTATTAAACGCAACAATTGCCCACGTAGGCAATGTGGAAAAGGTTCTACAAGAGAACGAGGATAAATTTATAAACATAACAGAGAAGATGCGACAAAGCTGGTTGCATGAGAAGGTCGGATATGGACGCCGGGAGGATTTAGACGAACACTTCCTCATATTAAAAGCGATCATAGACGATTTGACAACTGACATAACAGACATAATAGAGCATCTAACCAGCGCGAAAAATGGGATAATTAATATAAGGTTAGTCCCAATAGAAAGTATAATAAGCAATTTACAAGAGATAGCTTCCCAAATACCCCAAGGAACCCATTTTCCATTTTTAATAACGCCAGAAAACTGGGCCACAATCGAAAAATTCGTAAAGATTAGCGCGTACTATGACGGTACAAACATTTACACGGTTGTACAATTACCACTTACTACGTACCCGATGTACGAGATAATAAAAGTAATCCCTTTACCCGTTCATAAGAGTGAAGACACATTCGTATTTGTAGAAATAAATCAAAGAATATTAGCGGTAGATAAAGATAGCCGAACTTATTTCACACTGATAGAAAACGAATTAAACAAATGTACGAGAGACAATAATGTATATGTTTGCGAGCGAAATTTCCCCGTCCTTCACGTAGACAATAACGCGCCATGTGAAATACAAGCCTATGTAACCCGAAATACATATTCGAACCGCTGCAGCGTTCGCAGCATACACGCAAAAACTACTATTTGGCTAGCATTAAATAACCCGAACGCGTGGCTATATTCGACGCAAGAGAAACAAACCATAGAGATAGCATGTAGAAACCAAGCAAGCAAAAAAGTAGAAATTGAACGAACAGGACGGATAACATTGAACGATAAATGCAAATTAGTGACGCCCGACATTACAATAAAGACGAACACGCAACAAGGAACGACGTACGTGCAGACGCATCTGCCCGACTACAACATAACGTTCACCGATACACAAAGGACAAGGCAACGAACAGACGTTAATGACGTAGTAAAATTCAAAAAGGTTGTAACAAACCCAATGGAAATTTTGGAACTAAGCAAAAAATTAGGAGAAATAAATACCGAGTTAACAACAGACGACGTAGATATACATAAATACACAACGTACCCGATAATCTCAGGCTTCACGGGAACAGCGATAATTATTATATGTTTAGCCATATTATATGTAACAAAAAGAAATAAAAATAAAACGGGATTACCCATAAACTTAAACCTAAATCCCATGCGTAAGCCTAAGATTATCCAAGAACATATATACAACACGGCAAGCGGCCGAAGCGCACTCGACGCAAGCGAAACAGTGAAAAGAGAAAGCGACACCGCGATATTGTATTGAACAACGACTAGATGTAAGAGACCATTGTAAACTAGATGTAAGAGACCATTGTAAAAGAAAATAATAAAAAATGATACTACCTCTAGAAGTAAGATAAGATAAGAATAAAGGTAGGATAAAATCTGAAAAATACGAGAAACTCCGGCCGTAGTGTCTCTCTTCCCAAAGGGGGAGGAATGTTGCAATCCAAACTCGTGATTGCCACAGTATAATGAAAATAGGAAATCGATTATTATAGTATTGTTAAAATAGGAAGTCGCGAGTTAAACAGGAAACCGCGAGTCAGCATAACAGCTGACTGCGCGGCCAGACTCTCTACCGAGAACCGACGCGACCTAGAGAGGTTCGCGGAACGCTGACCGCGCAAGGACCCTGAACCGATCCCGCTTGACGACGATACGGAATAAATAGAGCGGAGGACAGGGATCAGGAGGGTCAGTTCAGAGTCAGAGTCAGTGACAGATTGTTACGCGTATTAAGTATAAGACCGTTGTAAGATTTAAAGATCAGTGAATTTATTAAAGAATATCTAAAAGCCATATTAGAGTCTGTGATTTCCCCCGACGACTCCCCCGCGGACAGTGATCCCAATATTCGTGCACGGAGCGGCACAACAAATCAACCAAATCTTAAAGAATTATATATGAAATAGGGGTAGAAAAGACTGAAGAATTAAATAGAATTAGAAAAGTTGCTAATAATTAATACTAAATTGTCAAAAAACATCAAGTTGTGAAAAATCTCAATTATTGAGTATTGAGCTGTAGCCCTTAAAGGTAAAAATTTTAAAATATTCGCAATTTTTCTTATTCTATTATATTCTTCAGTCTTTTCTACCCCTATTTCATATATAATTGGTTAAGATTTTGTTGATCAGTTCTGCAGTTGTGCAAGAGTTGGTTCAGATCGATCGAATAGTTTATGAGTGTATAAAGAACAAACAGACTTAAAATACGCCCGGGAAAACAAAGGGATAAAATCGGTAATCGGTAAGTGAAATATCGAAGTTTTGTGCGTACATCGCGAGCGAGCAATCTCGAAAGTCCCTAAAAAACGCCCGGAAAAACCAAGGAATAAAGTAGCTGATCGGTAAGTGAATAATCGAGATTCCGTAGTAGCCTATGTTTTGCGCAAGGATGTAAAGAGTAACTGTGCAAAAGGAGCAACCAGGGACATTTCTAAAAAAATTAAAAATTTTTTAAAAAAAGAACCCTTTTACCGATTATCGACAAATTCAATATCAACTTTTCTTAAATGATACTTTATTGATTAAAAAAAAATCGGCCCGATATCTCAATATTTGCTGAAGTTAATGCAATCACAAACATTTCTAAAAAAACCCAAATTTTTTTTTAAAAAGAACCCCTTTACCGATCATCGCCAAATTTAATACTAACCTTTCTTGAATGATACTCTATTGATTAAAAAAAAACAACCCAATATCTCAATATTTGCGGAAGTTAAAGCAACCACGGACATTTCTAAAAAAATTCAAAAATTTTTTTAAAAAGAACCCCTTTACCGATTATCGCCAAATTCAATACCAATCTTCCTTGAATGATACTCTATTGATTAAAAAAAAAAAACAACCGATATCTCAATATTTGCGGAAGTTAAAGCAACCACGGACATTTCTTAAAAAATTTAAAAATTCTTTTAAAAAGAACCCCTTTACCGATCATCGCCAAATTCAATACCAACCTTCCTTGAATGATGCTCTATCGATTAAAAAAAAACAGCCCGATATCTCAATATTTGCGGAAGTTAGAGCAACCACAGACATTTGTAAAAAAATTAAAAATTTTTCAAAAAAAGAATCCCTTTACCGATCATCGCCAAATTCAATTCCAACCTTCCTTAAATGATGCTCTATCGATTAAAAAAAAAACAGCTCGATATCTCAATATTTGCGGAAGTTAGAGCAACCACAACAAATCACCACATACATACATACATACGGACATTTTTTTTAAAGGCAATTTTTCGACGTTTTAGAACATTCTGAACACATTGTCATCAAAACCTAAAAAACAATTTTTTCTTTGGTCTTTTCTACCCCTATTTCATATATTTTTTTTTAATATTTGGTTGATTAGACCTAGCTTTATATACGATCAAAGGTCCATATACGAAGTTTATGAAAACAAAGCTTCCTCTATGAGGAAGCAAAATTAGGTACAATTAATATAATTTTAAACTAATTTAAATAGCTTATAATAATTTAACAATGCAGTTTTATTTACATTTTTATGTTTTTATATAAAAGTAAATTTATATATGGTAGAATACCTTATACACATTTATTTTAGATACATATTATAATTATAATATATCTATATACATATACATATATACAATAAAAGTTAAATTGACAATAAATATGTATATCTATAAGTACTTACAATAAAAGTTAAATTAATATTTTTATAAAATTTATTTTATTGTTTAAACCAGACCTCGGCAAGAAATGCACTTCTCGGCCGATTTTCAACTGGCTCCGCCTACCGCTGTTCCCCTTACCTCGCCGTCCCGCGCGCGGCCTACGAATCGCCCGAGGCTCAGGACCGTAAAAATATGTTTACAATAGTTTTCCACGTCACCCGTGAGGTACTATTGTTGACGCGTTTTTTTTTTGTGGTATCCCCTGTAGGCCTAATCCACTGATGACTGATATACGACCCTTTACCTAATTGAACCATAATTAAGGAAATTAACAATAAATGAAGATTTAAGTTGACTTTCGGGATTTTTTACACGGGAGAGCGGGAACGTCGACTTGCATATTAGTTGTAGCAAGCCGCATAAGACGCGGTAAAGATTTGTCGCTTAAAGAAGAACGTTTTTCACTTTTTATAAGTTTCATTTTTGAAAATGAAGTCTCACATAAATATGTGGATCCAAACATGGAATAAATTCGAAGTCCGAAATCATGAAGTTTTGGGTATGATGATTTTTTCAAAAGTTTGAAAAAATTAGCACCGGTTTCTTTAACCGTTTTGAGAGAAATGTCACTGTGTAAATCACATAATTCATCCTGCAAGTCAAGATGCTGTTCTTCGATTGGCGCTGTAAGGGGATTCTCAAAAAGAATTAATTCGGTTCTAAGTTTTTCAAAACAACTAAAACGCGTATTGAATTCTTCTATAAGACAATCTACGAAATTAATATATTCCTTGAAATTACAGTTACTGCCGTGTTCTTCGATAAGAATCTGGCAAGAAGGAAAAAAGTGAAAATTATTATTATTTAAGTGAGATTTGAATAACTGTAATTTTCTTCGGAAAGAATCGACATGACTAACTAATTGGGAAATATTTTGATTTGGTCTTTGCAGCTTTAAATTGAGAAGCCTAAGTTGATTAGTCATGTCAGTAATAAAGGCAAGCTCACAGAGAAATGTGATATCTTGCAAAATGACTATATATTCCTGAAAGTTTGGATTGTTTATTTCTTGCAAGAAAAGGAGGATTTCTTTTCTTATGGCAAAAAATATTTCCAAACATTTAGCAGCACTAAGCCAACGTACTGAACAATAAAGTGGGACATCTGTATGAATAGCATTATGTTCCTCGAGAAATAATTTAAATTTTCGATGACTAAGGAACTTCTGTCCACCTTTAATTATATTAATTATTTTTGTCACAGTCTCCATAGCTGTTGACAGTTTCACAACTTTGCTGCTTAGTGCTTCTTGATGGATTATACAATGTATAAGAGGGATATTAATGTTTCGCTGCTTTAATTGACCGGCGAATCCTATCTTTGAACCGGTCATAGCTCTCGCGCCATCAGTTGCAATCGAAGAACATTTATTAAAATTAATACCAAATTTTTTAAGCGACTCTTCAACTGCTACAAAAATATCAAGACCCGTTGTCGTGGTGTTTAAAGGGACGAAATCTAAAAGCTCCTCAACACACGAGAAATCGTCTTGTATGATTCGAGTAAAAATACTCAGTTGACTCGTGTGTCGAATATCGGTGCTCTCGTCAAGACATAACGAAAAATATGTACATGACGTCAGAAGGTTTTTTAATTTTTCCGTTATAGAATTACTCATATCAGTAATTCTTGAGGTAATAGTTTTTGCACTGAAAGGTATGCTCATTGCTTCGTCAAGTGTCAAGGAATTGTCGAAAGCTTTTACTGCTTCGATGATACACTTTTTCACAAAAGTACCTTCGGTAAATGACTTTGAATTTTGTGCAATGAGGAAAGAAATAGCGTAAGAGGCTAGTAGGGATTTTTGAGAAGAAGATTTAGAAGAAGTTATTGATGCACTTTCTTGATAAACCAATTTCAATCCTTCAATAATATTCAATTTCTCTGAATTTGAATAATTGGAATATTCAATCGAATGAAGTTTTATGAAATGCCTCTTTATTACAAATTTTTTTATTACCGAAGGTTCGAAACCGCAAAGTAAACATACCGTTCGATCGGAAATGTAACTGAAGAAATAATTAGCTTCCCAAGATTTATCAAATTGTTGAGCATACCTTTTATCATCCATCCTGAAGATAATTTATTCAAAGAGGAATAAAAGCTGTTAACTCGATCTGCCAATGTGCCCACTACGACCTTCACAAGTGATATGCATAAGATTGTTAGAAAACAATCGGCAACAGCGTCGCCGATTGTTTTCTACCAACAGTCGCCGTTATATGGGCGATGTTGTTTGTCTCTCGCAGCTTTAAAAATAAATCTGTTGAAACATCAGTTATAAACTCTCATGATCGTAGTGGACACATCACACAATGACATTTCTCAAAACGATTAAAGAAATCGGCACTGATTTTTACAGAATTTTGAAAAAATCATACCCAAAACTATGATTTCGGACTTTGTATTTATTCCATGTTTGGATCCACATATTTATGTGAGACTTCATTTTCAAAAATGAAACTTATAAAAAGTGAAAAACGTTCTTCTTTAAGCGACAAATCTTTACCGCGTCTTATGCGGCTTGCTACAACTAATATGCAAGTCGACGTTCCCGCTCTCGCGTGTAAAAAATCCCGAAAGTCAACTTAAATCTTCATTTATTGTTAATTTCCTTAATTATGGTTCAATTAGGTAAAGGGTCGTATATCAGTCATCAGTGGATTAGGCCTACAGAAGATACCACAAAAAAAACGCGTCAACAATAGTACCTCACGGGTGACGTGGAAAGCTATTGTAAACATATTTTTACGGTCCTGAGCTTCGGGCGATTCGTAGGCCGCGCGCGGGACGGCGAGGTAAGGGGAACAGCGGTAGGCGGAGCCAGTTGAAAATCGGCCGAGAAGTGCATTTCTTGCCGAGGTCTGGTTTAAACTATACCATTACCAGGTTTTTAAAATCGTATACTAGGATCGTAATCGTATGTATAATTAAAAAAATTATGCTGATTTACTTACTATTTATTTATTATATTTGTTATTATTTTATACATAATTTTATTACATATTATTTTATTACATAATTATTTATGTTTTAATTATTTATATTATAGATTAATACATAATAAAGATAATAAATAATAATTGTATAAAAAGACGTAATATCCAACATTGAATTAAATACTTTGTGAGCATGTTTCATGAGAACGATATGATCCCCCAACGTCGAACAGCTTAATTATACACTTTTAATTAATGGTAATGTTTCGCGTTATATGTCAAAACTATAAAATATTTATATAATTAATATTTTTTCGAATAAAATTTACCGAAAATATCTGTTATCTTTATTGTATGTCTCTTAACTATACCTCGTTTGTTTCTGATACTGCAGCTTACTCTTAAGGGGATCCTAAAGCGAAGGCCGAGCTCCGACGATGTCGCTGTTTTACCGTCAAAATTACCGACAAATTGACAAATTTTCTGGAAGCTCCAGGTTTTTTTTGACTGCATGGAATGATAAATCCTTCTCCAGAATTAAAGTATAAACGCAAACGGATACGGGTGTGATCGATTTTACGCAGAGGAAGAAAGAAAGTATAATGACATTTATATTTACGTTTAGGGTGGATACACCGCCAAGGTTAGAGTTGACAAGTCGTGAAACATCAACTTTATACACAAATTTGGTAGCTTTCATGCACAATGCAAACAACACCCCGCATCCGTTGGAGTGTCTACTTTAATTCTGCAAAAGGAATTATAATTCTATACAGCCAATAAAAATCTGGAGCTTACGGAAAATTTTCGGTCTGTATACGCTCGAGATTTCCATGATTTCGCAGAGCTCCAACTTTTTATTGGCTGTATAGAATTATAATTCCTTTCGCAGAATTAAAGTAGACACTCCAACGGACGCGGCTCTGTTGTTGCATTGTGCATGAAAGATACCAAATTTGTATATAAAGCTGATGTTTTCACGACTTGTCAACTCTAACCTTGGCGGTGTATCTATTCTAAAAAGCTGGAGCTGTGCGAAAATTTGTAGGGTTGTCGGTAATTTTGTCGGTAAAACAGCGACATCGTCGGAGTCCGGCCTTCGCTTTAGGATCCCCTTAGGGGGATCCTAAAGCTCCGACGATGTCGCTGTTTTACCGTCAAAATTACCGACAAATTGACAAATTTTCGGTAAGCTCTAGGTTTTTTTGACTGCATGGAATGATAAATCCTTCTCCAGAATTAAAGTATAAACGCAAACGGATACGGCTGTGATCGATTTTACGCAGAGGAAGAAAGAAAGTATGACATTTATATTTACGTTTAGGGTGGATACACCGCCAAGGTTAGAGTTGACAAGTCGTGAAACATCAACTTTATACACAAATTTGGTAGCTTTCATGCACAATGCAAACAACACCCCGCATCCGTTGGAGTGTCTACTTTAATTCTGCAAAAGGAATTATAATTCTATACAGCCAATAAAAATCTGGAGCTTACGGAAAATTTTCGGTCTGTATACGCTCGAGATTTCCATGATTTCGCAGAGCTCCAACTTTTTATTGGCTGTATAGAATTATAATTCCTTTCGCAGAATTAAAGTAGACACTCCAACGGACGCGGCTCTGTTGTTGCATTGTGCATGAAAGATACCAAATTTGTATATAAAGCTGATGTTTTCACGACTTGTCAACTCTAACCTTGGCGGTGTATCTATTCTAAAAAGCTGGAGCTGTGCGAAAATTTGTAGGGTTGTCGGTAATTTTGTCGGTAAAACAGCGACATCGTCGGAGTCCGGCCTTCGCTTTAGGATCCCCTTAGGGGGATCCTAAAGCTCCGACGATGTCGCTGTTTTACCGTCAAAATTACCGACAAATTGACAAATTTTCGGTAAGCTCTAGGTTTTTTTGACTGCATGGAATGATAAATCCTTCTCCAGAATTAAAGTATAAACGCAAACGGATACGGCTGTGATCGATTTTACGCAGAGGAAGAAAGAAAGTATGACATTTATATTTACGTTTAGGGTGGATACACCGCCAAGGTTAGAGTTGACAAGTCGTGAAAACATCAATTTTATACACAAATTTGGTAGCTTTCATGCACAATGCAAACAACACGCCGCGTCCGTTGGAGTGTCTACTTTAATTCTGCAAAAGGAATTATAATTCTATACAGCCAATAAAAATCTGGAGCTTACGGAAAATTTTCGGTCTGTATACGCCCGAGATTTCCATGATTTCGCAGAGCTCCAACTTTTTATTGGCTGTATAGAATTATAATTCCTTTTGCAAAATTAAAGTAGACACTCCAACGGACGCGGCTCTGTGGTTGCATTGTGCATGAAAGCTACCAAATTTGTGTATAAAGCTGATGTTTTCACGACTTGTCAACTCTAACTTTGGCGGTGTATCTATTGTTACGTCCGGACTCGGCGCAGAGTTTGATGCGAGGTCCTCGGGAGTAGGGCGTCCCCATGGCAGCTTCCTAGGGCTAATTGTCTCTGGAAGCGTTGCCACCACCTCCCAACGAGGGTTTCGCCATTTCCCTCCGACGAGGAACATGGGATCAGTCTCGGGGTGACACTTAATCTCGGTCCCCTCGGTCGTTAATACTCTTGTCTTGGGCGTCAGGTACGCCGGTTTATCGTCGACGGTCACGGGGAGTTCGGCAAAGCAGGTCCCCGTAGTCCTCCTCTGGACAGGCACGGCAGTGCATCGGTAGATCTGGGCGGCCTCTCCCCTGATGTAGGCGGAGTACCCTGGTGCTCTCATAACCGAGGATGCAAACGAGTGTGGGTCCTTGTAGGCGTGCAATATGGCGCCACGTAATTCGGCTCTTCTTGAAACACATCTATCTAGGACTATTTTCGCGTAAGCGTCCTCAATGCGTAGATCGCGGTCGTCGACGATCGCATGGTATTGCGACGGTTTAACAAGGGTAGAAGAACGTATTTTATTAATTAGTCTTCCCGACTTCTGGTGCTCAATATCGGTTTCTCTAATGAGAAATAATGGGTGTTTGGTCTGGTAGGCAGATCCGTTACACGCGTCGTGATACGCGTGAAGGAACAGTAGTATTTTAGAGTCACCGCTAGTAAAAGAGTAGGCGGTCGGTTTATCTGTCGTACGCACTCTCTGGGCGAAGCCTTTGTAAATAAGGGTATGCGGTAATATGCGGCACCCATCGTGATACAGAGGAGACCAAAAGTTAGAGAACCCTTCTTCGTCGTCGCATTGAAGGTCGACGTAAGTGCATCGAGTGCCGGAAGGTAGGAGGACCTTATTTAACAGAATATTAACCTTCATGAGGTTTCGCTTGAAAACAATATGTATATGAGTATTTACATCAGTTTCGATAAATTCGCTTAATAATCTAGTTTCGGCCATGGGGAGCAAACGACTATTAGTGATTCCTTCTTGGAGATCGCTTAGCGTCAAGTTCCCTATGTGGAACTTTCTGGAGGAGTGTAGGAACATACAGACTGACACATTGACCGGCAAATAAAGTCGTTTACTTCCCACAGGGTGGGCGTTTTCCGCTTCCCGTAAAGGGTTATCGTTGCTGGCGCGATCCACCTTCACCCTACAGCTCAGTACATCGACTGTCGAGGCTTCGGGTTTCGATAACAGTTCGAGAGGTACGTTTTCGAGAACCGGGGAATCTCCCGGTGTGTGGCAATCGTCCACGTCGAGTAGAGATACGGTCTTGCCGTCGTCGTACGAGTTTTCACAGTCGTAACCGATGAGAACATCGGTGAGGCGGATCAGGAAGATCAGTAGCTTGAACATTCTCATCTGAAACAGACGGATCATCCTGGTTCGCCATAGTACGATTTTCTGAGTCTGTTAACGTGCACAATACGCGTGCCGTTTCGAATTTTTAACTTTATGTTTTCGTGATCGAGAACTTCGACTATTTCGTAAGGGCCCACGTATCGGTCGGCAAATTTATCGCGAGTTTTATCGTTTAGCAGAAACGCAAAGTCTCCGACCTTAAAATTCTCTTGATTGACCCGTTGGTCATAATGTGTTTTAGATCTTAACTTGGCTCTTTCTAGGTTGGATTTGGCCATAGACTGAAGGTCTGATATCCTTTCGAATAAGTCAATGAGGTACGAGTCGTAAGTTTCGGGGTCTCTTTCCCGGTTAAAAGACGAGGGTATCCTAGCGGGGGTTCCGTAGATCAATTCGTGGGGCGTGTAACCAGTCCCTTCATGTACCGAAGTGTTATACGAAAAGTTAGCTCTTTCGATGAGCTCGTCCCACCCTTCTTCTTTATTGATGAAGCATTTCAAGTATTCTATAAGCACGAGGTGCGACCGTTCTAGAGAGCCGTTGGATTGAGGATGGAAGGCCGTAGTATGGAAATGACGGATTTTAAACCTCTAGTGAGAGACTTCATAAAGCGACTGAGAAAGTTGGTACCTTGATCGGTAAGGATGCTACGCGGGCAACCGAATCGACATATAAAATAATTAACGAAGCCTGTAGCTACCGTTTCCGCCTGAGTATCGGGCAAAGGTACATAAATGGAATACTTCGTTAAAAGATCTTGCATAGTTAGGATATAGGTGTTGCCGTGTTCAGTGGTTTTAAAAGGTCCCACTATATCGAGGGCGACCTTGTCGAAGGCTTGCTTGGGAGTGTCGGTAATCACCATCGGTTGTCGTGTTTTTTCGTCTGACTAGTTTTCGTAATTGGCAGATTCGGCATTGCCTGATATAATCTTGGATCTCTTTCTTCATGCTAGCCCATCTGAAACGTTGCTTGATACGGGAATACGTTTTTGTAATGCCTTTGTGCCCTCCGACAGCGGATTCGTGGTGCTCTCGAATAATAGAGAGACGCTCTTCTATCGGCGGCACTAAAGTGAGGCCGTAACAAATAGTGATAGTGATAGGTTTGTCTGACAGAGCATGCAACAATGATTGTTGAATATTTCGCCAAGTGATAGTATCCAAGTTATTGATTCTTCTAATGCTTACTGATTGCAAATCTAGTTCGGTGATGACGTCACGTAAGGAGGCTAGACATTCCTTTAAGATGTTTTCATCTACGTTGATGTTCGGTCTTTCTTTGACGGGGAGTACGATTAAATGCCGATTAGCGGCAATGGCGGGGTACACGCGTGCTCTACCAAGCGTAAGGTCGTCGAGCGGCGGCAATTTTCCCGACTGGTCAAGCTCAAAAGCCCCTTCATCGAGAGGGCGTTTGTTAGCAGTCACAAATATAACCAAATTATCTTTTCGATTTATCAGAGGTGCGTTGTCTTCGCAAATTCTCGGGGAAAAGTTGCTAGTGGTCACCGGTTGTTGGTCTGTCTCAGTGTCTTCGGAGATAATTGATTCGTTGTCGCTAGATGCTTTCTCTATATCAATGCGCAAATCAGGTTCATCTATTTTCTCGAGTTCTATCCGAGGCGGAATTTCGTTTGCAGGAGGAGGTTCCGGTGGAATGTAGTCGACGTAATCTCCGATATCGTCGACAGATGAATCGATTTCGGTGTATTTTATTGTTCTGCCTTTGTTTCGTAGACTGTATTGGGAACCCGACGCGAGATTGGAACATTCGCCTTGAGCCAGGTCGTCGAGAGAAAGGTTTGGTAAAGAAAGGGGCAATGGTTCATTGGGAGGGGGGGTCAATAATAATTTTAGGCGGCTCATCAGAAATGGCAATTTTATCGGCCATTGCGGTTTTGACCGCTGGCAATTTGCGAGGCCTCTCATCACTTGAGTCGTCAGGATCTTCGGCCGCGACGCTCCAGGCGCCGGAAGCAAGACGGAATTTCTTCATGATGGGGAGAACGGACTGTTGGATAGAGGCAGGATTACGTGATAGGGCATCGGCAACGTGGTTCGTGGTTCCGGGTTTATATATTACCTTATAGTCATATTCTTCTAGTTTAAGACGCCATCGCATAAGGCGTGACGTGGGGTCCTTCAATTTATGTAACCAAGTTAACGGTTGATGGTCAGTAACGAGTGTAAACTGTCGTCCGTACAAGTAAGGTCTGAAGTGATGTACACAATGCGTGATGGCTAAAAGTTCCTTTTCTATAGTAGAATAATTTACTTCGGCTGAATTCAGTATTCTAGACACGTAGGAAACGGGTAGATCTTGACCGATAGTCCCCTGGCTCAAAACACCGATGCGATGGCGTAGTTAGAAGCGTCAGTCGTGAGTATAAATTCCTTTTCAAAATCGGGGTATTGTAATACGGGTTCTTTACATAGCAACTCGCGCAACGTGTCAAACGCGTTCTGTGTTTCGTCGTTCCATTTAAAGGGAGCATTCTTCTTTAACAGGTTAGTCAGCGGTTTAGCGATCTTAGAAAATTGAGGGATAAATCGACGGTAATATCCGGCCATCCCTAGAAACTCGCGTATCTTTTTAGGTTTATGGGGGATTCGGAATTTCTTTACCCCGGCTATCTTTTTCGGATCTGGTCGAACTCCGTTTTCGTCGACCACGTGTCCAAGGAAATTTACCTGGCGTTTGAGGAACTCGCATTTATCCGGTTGCAACACCAAGTTTGCAGATCGAAGGCGTAACATTAGCTGTTCCATCTTAGCGTTATGTTCCTCTAAGGTCCTAGCAGGGACGATAACGTCGTCCATATATATAGGTAGTCCGAGCCCTCTCAAGGCATCGTTTATGGTTCTTTGGAACGTAGCGGGGGCGTTCTTCAGCCCGAATGGCATTCGAGTGAATTGATAATGGCCATCAGGTGTGGAAAAGGCAGTCTTGTGCGCGTCTGCGGGATCCATAGGAATCTGATGGAATCCGCTGGCGAGGTCTATTACCGTGAAATATTTAGCTCCTCCCAATTGGTCTAAAATATCATTAATATTGGGTATCGGGTGAGCGTCTCCTATGGTTTTCTCATTTAACCATCTGTAGTCTATAACTACCCTCCATTTTATTTTCCCTGAGGCGTCCCTTTTCTTCGCCACTATCCAGACGGGCGAGTTATAAGGGGAAGTCGAAGGCTCTACTATTCCCTTCTTTAGCAGATCGTCAACTTGACGCATTATTTCTTCGCGATGAATGGGTGGAAAGCGATATTGTTTGGCGCGCCCGGAATTTCATCGGTAGTTAGTATTCTATGTGCAGATATGTCGGTTTTATCCAGATATTCGTCGGTCATATGGAATCTATCGCTATTTCGTTCGACGATGTTAATGATGCTTTCCTTCTCAATTTCGTTAAGATGCTTGAGCCGCAGAAGATGTTTTAATCTCTCAAATCTAGAGTTGTCAATGTTTTCGCTATTTTGTTTCACTTCTTGAGATTCTATGGAATGAATAGCACAATTTTTTATTAGTACGCTGTGAGGGGAGACATTTGCGTGTGTTTTGGGGGCGCGAAAAGAAATTGGCGCGCATAAAATAGGAGAATTAGAAGAATCAGAAGCGCGAAAAGAATTTGGCGCGCTTAGATAGGTATAAGATACAGAGGCATGAAAAAAGTATGGCATGCCTAGAGGGGAGGAAAAAGAATTAGCATGAGGCAAAGCATGAAAAGAATTTGGCATGCTCTGTAGAAGAGTGTGAGGAAAAGGGGATTGTCGGTTTCCACCGACGATGCACCTTGGTGCATCCGAGGGTAGGCAGCGTCTATCCTGCCCGTGGGAATGCTGATTATCAGCGACACGCCTTGGCGCGTCAAAGGGGGAGCAGATTTCCTGCCCATAAAAAGGGAGAACAGCGTACAAATTTCCATTGGTCGTATCAAAATCAGCGTTCTTTAATATTTGTTCGTTTGCAGATTTGGAGAGAGTTTCTGTGTTGTGCGTCAGTTTTTCTTTAAACTTATCTATTTTGTTTGGAGAATCGGAGAGCGAAATATTGGCGTTAGTTTTGTTGGAGGATGGAGCATTAGCGTCGTCCTTAGTTTCAATTTCTTTTGATTTGTTGAACAGAGTATTTGCGTTCTTCTTAGCTTTAATCTCTTTAAACTTGTCAACTTGGGTATTCGCGTTGTCTTCTTCTTTGATTTCCTCGAGTCGAACAGTGGGTATGACCAATTTGATCTCGTAGTCGCATGAGTTAGTAGCTTTCGTATAGGCCTTCCCGTTAATGCAGCTGGCCGTGGAGTTTCCGATATGTATACCGCCAGAGGTTCGCAAGAGCGGGAGATACCCGATTTTTATCTCCGGGTTGGAGACGTGGACTACGAGCCCGATGCTAGCGCGGGGAGGTAAGACTATGAACTCCCTCTCTTTAAAAGGAAACGAGCAATCGCGCCACGTGATGTTATTTTCGCGATAGTTGATACAAGCGTTTTGTTCGACAAAAAATGATGATCCGAGTATCCCCTGAGTAATTATCGGGAAGTCGTCCGGAACGACGTGAAAGACAATAGGGACTCGGGATATATATACCCTAACCGAACCGAGAGTATTAACGACATTCTCCGAATGCCAGTGAGTTGTAGAACTTCTTCATCGTAAATTTTAAGTTGATTTTAAGACAACCCTTTTTTATAAACGTTGGGTTGCGCTCCGGTGTCCAGCATGAATGCTGTGGGGGCGTTGAAAGAGGGGGATTGGAGCTCGACTGCTGGAACGTTTCCATTGTCGGCTCTGAGGATGTGGACGGACCTTGGAAGCTCTCTATTAATTGGACGGGGCGCGTATTCGCTAGGCCTCGGGGTGTCCCACTGGCCGAGGCCTCTGGGTGGTTTCCCGAAATTCTTGTTTCGTTAGGCGGAGTAGCCCGAAAGTTATTATTTCCTCCCTCGCGATACTGTCGTTTACGGCATTCGCTGATCAAGTGCCCGAAATTTTTGCAATATGCGCATACCTTTCGTCCCATATTCTCAGAGGGAGTGATGGCGGCAGACTGCGTAGCGTTTTGCGGATCGCACACGGTGCGCGTGTTTTTATTTCGTGCTTCTTCGCGTTCCAGCTTTTTGCTGATGGCAATAAGTTTAGAGCAAGCGTCGGCGAAATCTACGTAACCTTCCGCCCTGAGCTCCACGCGGTGCTCTCTGGGGAGTCCCTCGTAGAACGCCTCTAGAGCGAATAAATTAATGGAGGAAATCTCGCCCTCTGTAAGCGGTCTGTTTAGGTTTTGTTTGATCTCCCTCAATAATCGCCGTTCTGAGATCTTGATACGTTCTATATAATCGAGTACGTGTTCGTTAGGCTTCTTAAAGCGATACTTAACTGACCGCGGTAATAATTAGACCCTTTTCCTGGTCCGAACGTTCTCTTTAAAGTGTCTAAGAATTTGTCAACGGTAACATGGATCTCGTCCTCGACGGCGAGGTACGCGTGATGTGTGAGTTTGTTGCGAAGCATCCGCACGAACATGGCCTCGTCGACGCAGGGAAGAGATTCTTTAGCTCTCTTACACGCCCTGGCGAACTGCCACACGGGAATATTATGCCCGTCGTATTTAGGGACGAGTTTGAGCGCGTCGCGAAGATATGATTTAGGATAAGGCGCGGTCGCGTTCAGTGGCGAGCTCGTGAAAAACAGGGACTCTCTCGCCGGCGTTTGATCATTAAAAACAGGAGAGAGGGGTTCGGTCGATTTTGGCGCCGGCGCAGGCGTTTGCGGTTCCGCGGGAGGTCGGGCCCCGGACAATGCGCTCGTGAGCGCGCGCATCATGTTTTCTAACATTTCCGTTCGTTCCGTCAGGACTCTTTCCTTTTCTCTTACTTCCTTAATCGCTTGTTCGTAATTGGTCTGGGTACCGGACCCTCCCTGAGAGTTCTCCGCGTCTTTATATTCCGCGTGAGAGTTTTCCGATTTCTCCATCTTTACAAGTTTAATATTAGTTTATCGTAAAATTTCTTTTTTTATAGAGCATATTCTATTCTTCTATAGAGCATAATTCTCAAAAATTTTTTTTTTTTTTTGTGAAACGACGACATATATGGTTTCATTTTACGACACATCGTATATATTAAGACCTAGCTACGGTAGATGGAAGTGCGTCGGCGCGGGCCTTTTATATACTCTCAGCTTGGTGGCCCCAAACGGGAGGGGAATGATGATCGTAAATCATCGAGCTGTCAGCTAATTTGTTAATTAATAGAGGTATAGAGTTGAAACCTACTCGCTAAGTTACGATTTAAATTTACATTTATATTTTAATATTCACGATTTAATTAAATGTCTCCTTCTATCTCAATTAACATCTAGTTTTTATAAACGCGGATTTGCTCGCGGTACTTCGATCGCGTACTAGAACTTATTGATCGCATTCCTTAGGTTGTTATTCGCATTCCTGAGTGCGCACAACATCTCGGTACCCGAAACAACAACCCGCGAGGAATTATCCTTAGCGTTATACAATTCAAATTATATCCCTCGCTTATAATTTCAATTGATTTGACGTTGTTTTAAATGACGCGCTTTGCGGACCGCGCGAGCCAGCGGCCGTCGAGCTAGCGGTTGCGCAATTTCTCGGAGAGCAGCCCCAAGTTTGTCTCAGGATTAATTAAGATATGTGTTATTTGATCATAAACACATTCAGATCACGGGTTACACTTTCAATGATTATTTGATTTATAAATGGTGTTAGTATCCTATTAATTTACAATTATAGCTTGACAGATTATTTTAACGGTACATTTTGTAAGAATGTTTTACGCGATTTTGTGAGCGATCGGTGAGTCGAAAAGCGGCTCAACGCCGAGTAAAGCGAGATTAAACCTTTTTACAATAGGTCTTTATTGATTAGCGATACATATAAACTTTATTTGTATAAAAGGGAAAATCGTCGGCGACGCGATCAAGTCATCGAGATTGCCTATAGGAAGGAAAGCGCGTCGGGGAAAATCGATAAATGAAGGCTCTCGCAATTCTGAAAATTGTGGCGGTTTGTCAGTTTCCGAACGGGCAGAGCGATCGTGAAGGCCGGTGCGAACCGCGCTGGACGTAACCTATTCTAAAAGCTGGAGCTGTGCGAAAATTTGTAGGGTTGTCGGTAGCTTTGTCGGTAAAACAGCGACATCGTCGGAGTTCGGCCTTCGCTTTAGGATCCCCTTAATTTATTTTGTCAATATTTAAAAAATTTAGTAGATATATATATCTTTATAAATTCTCTGCATAAATTCTAAATACAACATTTCAACTATTTTACACATTTTATAAATTATACTGACAATGTGTTTACTATTATTATATTTATACATTTAACTGTTTAATAATTGCATATTTTTAATTTAAGTCAGAAGTTGCA